>CAWUDS030002219.1:8812009-8973108 GCA_963859935.3 Lathyrus sativus | reverse complement strand
TCATTTTTTTCAACAAAGACTACATCACCAAGACCTGTTTTGGAATAAGCTAATTTCTGAGCAAAATGATGAATCATACATCTCATATTAACCAAATGGAACATGCTAGCACAGCCATCTTGTACTAAAACACACTACACCACAAAATCACACACAAAATGCATTTTTTGCTTTTACATGCTCACTATGCTATACCAGTTTGAGAATGGATGGTTTTCTTTGAAATCTTTTGATTGTAACAGCTTTGTATGATCATATAAGACATGTCTGAATGAACAAAACACTGGATTTTGACTGAACATAAGATGTACACCATTTCATGCATTATCACACAAAGAATGCAACTTGAACACTAAATCCTCACACACTCATTACAGTTCTGATATCTTCACATACACATACTTAAAAGCACATATTAAAGATGTTTTAGTGATTGGTATGACTCATAAGTGCCTTGAACTCAAAAACCACATTGTCTTGCATTATCATTTTCATGTTCATTTGCAACTTGTATGTGACATTCTAATATCAGAGCATCCTGGCCTTGAAAGTGTTTGTGTTTGCTTACATATTATCTAAGTGTTGTGTGTGGATGATTAGTTGGAATTGAGAGTGAGTGTATCAAGCTGTGCATGACAAATTGCAATTTTTAAGCCAAATCAAACACCCTATCGGGTTTTTCAATGGAAAATGAATCTCAAAAAACTGATACCACCATCCTCTTCCTCATTCAATTCTACCCAATTTCCATATAAAATTTGCCTCGATCCGATAAGCGGTTAGTGAGATACGGTATAAATCGTATTTGGTTTTGATTATGTGTTTGCCCAGCCATGGAACCAAGCAAGCTTTATATATTTATTGATGCACATTTGTTAATGGATGTAACAGCCGCCCCAGCGGTAGAGACTTGTGCGCGTATCAGTCTTGGCATGGGTTCGATCCCTTGTGATAACCCTTGCTGCCACTTTTTCTCATTTTTTTGCATAAAACTTCAAAAAATCGTAACTCTCTCATATTTTATCGTTTTTCGTCCGTTCTTTTTTCATTGTGTTTGTTTTTATATGTACTTTCATACCATGTAATTATTTCCCATGTTTGATTATTTTTTCACCATGTTTGATTACGCGCGATCCGCGCGTCAACGGTACTAACCCTATTTGGTTGCAGATGAAAATTAAAAAGGTTCCTCTTGTGTTTTCTCAGGAAATTTGATCGTTATCATGCCTATATATGTTTGTTAACATGTTAGAATTTTTATTATCATGTTTACCTCATCTGTTTGTTAACAGTATTCCAGGTGCGAACTGTCGTCACGGTTCTCGTACCGAAACAGCTGCTTTGATTGTCATCATTGCTTTTCATTATTTTAATATTTTCATTGGTTGTCACCATGATTATGTATGTATAAAGTTTGTATTTTATTTTATCCCCAAGCGATGAAGCTCGTTAGCTTTCATCCAGTTGCCAATAATACTGTCCCTCCAAAGGAAGGTCTGTCCACTTGACTGTCAATGTCTTGGACCAAAATCTTAAACCCTTTTGACTTTGTTAAGTCACTTCAACCCTAGTTTAGAAACCTTTAGAATTTGCTTGAAGTCTAAGAAACCCACCCATACTAGGAGTGTTCTTCAACTAGAAACCTAGGGAAGAGTTCGTCAAACTCTGTGTAAGAATCATCGTCATGACTTCTTACCTCCCCTTCGACTTAGCTTAAGGAGTTTTGTCAAACTCCACACAAACATTGTCATGTTTGTCCCCCTTTGAACCTTGATCATCATCAAGTGTTCTTTTCCCTTGTGAGGTGAACTACGATTGCTCTGATTCTATCCTAGTCAGGATACGTAGGCAGAAGGTGCGATGCCTTTGCGAGCAAACTTAGAAAACCACTTAGGCCTTTTATTTATTTTATCTCAATTCCCAATCCTTAAGCCATAGTGCACAATTCACAAACTTAGCAATTAGTTAAACAAAAGGTTCCTGTAGAGTACTACAGATATTTAGGGTGCTAATACCTTCCCTAGATATAACCAACCCCGGATCCCCGAATCTCTTAAGCGTTGTCGTTACATCGCGAAAAAGGTTTTTCTTTCTTGAGACCTTTCCTTTGGATAAATTAAAGATCGGTTGTAAAAGAAATAAGGTTCAAGTTAATTAACAGCTTGATATCCAATTTTCACCGCAACAACCGTTATCCGACTAGAGCTAATCAGACCAGGATCATGGATCAAGTGCAAACAGATGTTCAGGAGCTCCGCGAGAGGATGGATCGCTTCATGGAACTCATGCAAGTGGTCGCCAATGGTCAGGACCAGCTCAGGACTTTGGTTCATCCTTTGATCTCCAGGGTTGATAGCAACGGCGTGCTCCACGGTGGGACTGTGCCTACTCCTCCACCAGTCGAAACTCCGCAGAATGGTGTCCCCGTGGCCGGGGCAACGGCAGTGCTCATGGTAACGTGATGACCAACATCGGACTCAATATGACAGGCGTCGGTAATGGGAGTCTGGGGGCTAGTGTCAATGTCGGGCCGGGCAACGGCAATGCTGGCGTCGGGAATTTGTTTGTGCCTCAGCCATGGCTTGAGGATCACCAAGATGATGTATTCTCTCAGAAGGGTGCTGAAGGAGAGCTGAATGCTGAAGCACGGCTTAAATTCAAAGCACTTGAAGATAAAATGAGAGATATTGAGAATTAGAATACGTTGGGCGTTGATATGTCCAAGCTGGGATTAATTGATGATTTCAAGGTGCCTCCTAAGTTCAGGGTGCCTGACTTTGAGAAATATAAGGGCACCACTTGCCCTCGTGTCCACCTGAGGTCGTACTTCAGGAAGATGTCTGCTTATTCCAAAGACGAGAAGTTGCTGATGCACTTCTTCCAAGATAGTCTTTCCGGACCATCCCTCGAGTGGTACATGGGTCTGGAGCCCACTAGCGTGCGCACCTAGAAGGATCTCGCTGAAGCGTTTGTGCAGAACTACCAGTACAATAGAGACTTGGCCCCGAACCGAGTCCAGCTGCAGAACCTATCGCAGAGGAATAATGAAGGATTTAAGGAGTACGCCCAGCGGTGGCGTGAGTTGGCAGCCCGGGTTTAGCCGCTGATGGTTGAACGCGAGCTCGTGCAGATGTTTGTAGCAACCCTCCCAGGGGTTTACTATGAAAAGTTAGTCAGCGGTATGTCCGAGACGTTCTCCGCTCTCATTATCATGGGCGAGCATGTCGAGAATGGAATCAAGATCGGGAAAATTCAAGGTGAGTCATCCTCAGCTGGAGGAGGTGGAAAGAAACCTTATGCTGGCAAACGACGAGAAGGAGATGCGAGCGCTGTGACCAACGCTAGAAGAAAGGGCAAAGGCCCTCAGTAGCAGATAGCCAGTATAAATATTCCAGCGGCTCCGCAGCAGCAGCAGCAGCAACCGAATCAACAGGGATATAGAAAGCACCAGAATCGGGCATCTTTGGCAAACCGTCACTTCGAGGCACCAGCCATGTCGTACGCGCAACTCTTGCAGACCTTGCTTCAGCTTCAGTTGGTCCAGAAGAGGACGATGGCTCCCTTGACAGGGGCACCTCCACCAGGGTACGACGCAAATTCCACTTGCGATTTCCACTCAGGGGCACCTGGCCACACAATCGAGAACTGCAAAGCCTTTAAGCACAAGGTGCAGGACATGGTAGATGCCAAAATCATTAACTTCTCCGATAATGTGCCCAATGTCACGAAAAATCCTATGCCGAATCATAGGGGAGGCGGAGTGAAGGCCATTATCGAAGAAGAAAGTGCAGATCTGTTGATTGATGTCAGAGACCTAAAGACGCCGCTTAGCTTCATTAAGGCTAAGTTGCTGAAAAGAGGGTTCTTTCCAGGATGCGGAGAGTTATGCATGGACTGTGCCACACATTCTGATGGATGCGAGCAGTTGGTAGAAGGAATTCAAAGTCTGATGACTGAAGGGATTCTGCAGTTTAGCCGGAGGGCTGAAAGTGCATCAGGAGAGGTAGTGTTGAAGCAGGCCGATGAAGTCGCCACCATCACCATCCCTCGCCGGCCGACAACCATTTCTGCACCCAGACCGCCTATAATTACTATTACCAAAGCTGGACCGATACCCTTCGAGAGCACTAACGCCGTTCCGTGGCATTATGGGGCTGAAGTCTACTGCAACGGGCAGAGGTTGGAGCTGGAACCGTATGGGTCGACTGTTGAGAACCTTGCAGGAATCAATGGTATTACTCGCAGCGGAAGAGTATTTGCGCCGCCAGAGGCCGTGGCAGATAAAGCAGTCAGAGCTGATGCGGCCGATAAGGGTAAAAGCAAAGTCGTTGAAGAAGTCCCGTGTGGGGTAGAGAAAGATTTGCTTGTTAAAGACGTCGAGGAGTTTATGCGGTTGATCAAAAAGAGCGACTACAAGATTATAGACCATCTCCATCAGACGCCTTCAAAAATTTCTATTCTCAACCTGTTGCTGTGTTCTGAAGCACACCGCAACGCGCTGCTAAAGGTGTTGAACGCTGCCTACGTACCATAAGAGATATCGGTGAATCAGCTAGAAGAGGTGGTAGCCCACGTAAACGCTGGCAATGGGCTAGGTTTCACAGACTTAGAGCTGACGCCAAAAGGGAGGAATCACAATAGCGCCCTGCATATCTCGATAGAGTGTAGGGGCACAATTATGTCGCACGTGCTAGTGGACACGGGTTCGTCGCTTAATGTGCTTCCGAAGAAGGCATTAATGAAGTTGGATACTCGTGGAGTGATCTGCACACCCAGTGATCTGGTGGTGAAAGCATTCGACGGGACTAAACGCCACGTTTTCGGGGAGGTGACCCTGCCGGTCCAAGTCGGTCCGGAAACGTTCGACACGGTCTTTTATATTATGGACATCATGCCTGCCTACAGTTGCCTCTTGGGCCGGCCATGGATCCATGCTGCTGGTGCTGTGACCTCCACGTTGCACCAAAAGCTCAAATATGCTGTCGGAGGAAGCATAGTAACCGTGTGTGGCGAGGAGGACATAATGGTGACCCATTTGTCATCCTTCAAGTATGTGGAAATGGATGGCGAAATCCATGAGACTCTTTGCCAAGCGTTTGAGGCTGTCAAAGTGAAAGAAGTAGCTCCTGTAGTCACAGAAAAGCCAGAGATGAATCTCTCCTCATTCAAAGAAGCTCGAGCCGTTGTCCAAGCTGGATCTGCCCCAGGCTGGGGGCGTATTTTGGAGATACCGAACAAGCAGGACAAGTTTGGGTTGGGGTATTCTCCTGGAGCTGAAGCTTCTTCTTCGTCTAGCAATGCGTCTCGAGGTAATGGGCCGATCCAATTTACCAGTGGTGGAGTGATTTTCGAAAGCATCAACGCGGCGTCTGAAGACAGCGGGGATAGCGATTGTGATCTCGACTCTTGGATTCAGCCAAGCAAGCCGGGCGAGGGCCTCAACAATTGGACCATCAAGGATATCATCCAGATGACAAGTGAAGAGTAATGATTTACTTTTTCCAATCATTGTACAACCCTATGTCCTACCCGGGGCATAGCGGTTTTATTGTCAGGGCCTTGTTGGATTATGTACATGCATTTTGTTAATAAATCAAAGGCGTTTTCTTCGTATTCAAATATTGTGATCTCTGTTATTCCTGTTTTATATTTGTTTTGAAAAATAGCAAAATGGCAATGGGGTTTGTGCTAACCTGCATATTCTTGTTTTAAACTTAACCCTTGTTATTGCAGGATCCACATAACAGATGACATCGACTCTGGACCTTCTACGGCTCACTTCGACTTCGATTGCCCGATCTATCAAGCCGAAGAAGAGATTGATGAAGACGAAGACCTTCCTAAAGAGTTGGCCCGCTTGTTGAAACAAGAGGAAAAGGTTATTCTGCCTCATGAGGAGGAGATCGAGATCGTAAACCTGGGTTCTGAAGAGCTCATCAGAAACGTCCGGATAGGGGCTGCGTTGCAGAACGATGTTAAGCAGAGACTGGTCGAGATGCTAAGAGAGTATAGTGACGTCTTTGCTTGGTCATACGAAGATATGCCCGGACTTGACACGGACATCGTGGTCCACCACTTGCCGCTACGAGAAGATTGCCCTCCCGTTAAGCAGAAGCTTAGGAGGACGAGACCAGACATGGCCGTTAAGATCAAAGAAGAAGTGCAGAAACAGCTTGATGCTGGCTTCTTAGCGGTCACCACTTACCCTCCGTGGGTCGCCAACATAGTGCCTGTACCGAAGAAGGACGGTAAGGTGCGCATGTGCGTCGATTATCAGGATTTGAATAGGGCGAGCCCTAAAGATGATTTCTCGTTGCCTCATATCGATGTGTTGGTCGACAACACAACCCAGTTCTCCGTGTTTTCGTTCATGGATGGCTTCTTCGGTTACAATCAGATCAAGATGGCACCGGAGGACATGGAGAAAACGAAGTTTATCACTCCATGGGGAACATTTTGCTATAAGGTAATGCCCTTCGGTCTGAAGAACGCAGGGGCCACTTACCAACGAGCAATGGTAACTTTGTTTCATGACATGATTAATCATGAGATTGAAGTCTATGTTGATGACATGATTGCGAAGTCCCAAATGGAGGAAGAGCATCTGGTCAACTTATTGAAGCTTTTTGAGAGGCTTAGGAAGTTCAGGTTGAGGATGAATCCTAACAAATACACTTTCGGAGTACGGTCCGAAAGTTACTGGGGTTTATCGTGAGTGAACGAGGCATCGAGGTTGATCCTGCAAAAATAAAAGCCATTCAAGAAATGCCAGCGCCGAAAACAGAAAAAGAAGTTCGTGGTTTCTTGGGCAGAATAAACTACATTGCAAGGTTTATCTCTCAGCTCACAGCCACTTGTGAACCGATGTTCAAGCTTTTAAAGAAAGATCAGGCGATTACTTGGAATGAGGATTGCCAGAAGGCATTCGACAAGATAAAGCAGTATCTTTAGGAACCTCCAATCTTGATAACCCCAGTGGCTGGACGGCCATTAATCATGTACTTGACAATTCTTGAGAATAGTATGGGGTGTGTTCTCGGTCAGCACGACGAGACGGGCAGAAAGGAGCATGCCATTTACTACTTGAGTAAAAAGTTCACTGACTGTGAATCTCGCTACTCGATGCTGAAGAAGACGTGTTGTGCACTAGCCTGGGCCGCCAAACGTCTACGACAGTACATGCTCAATCACACCACTATGCTAATTTCGAAGATGGATCCGATCAAGTATGTCTTCGAGAAGTAGGCTCTTTCGGGCAGGATTGCCAGATGGCAAATGGTGTTAACGGAATATGATATTCAGTACGTGTCCCAAAAGGCCATCAAGGGAAGCGTATTGTCTGAATACCTGGCTGAACAGCCAATCGAAGATTACCAGCCGATGAAGTTTGAATTCCCTGATGAGGATATTATGTTTCTCAAAGCGAAGGATTGCGATGAGTCGTTGCCCGACGAGGGGCCAGATAGGAAATCCCAGTGGAAATTGATATTCGATGGAGCGGTTAATTCCTATGGAAGTGGCATCAGGGCTATCATCACGACTCCTCACGGATCCCACATCCCGTTTACTGCGAGACTGACGTTTCCAGTCACCAACAATGAGGCGGAGTACGAAGCATGCATCATGGGTCTAGAAGAGGCAATTGATTTGAGAATCAAGAACCTAGACGTATATGGTGACTCAGCGCTTGTGGTCAACCAAATTAAAGGGGAGTGGGAGACTCGTCAATTGAATTTGGTGTCGTACATGAATTATGCCAGAAGGCTACTTCCGTTCTTCGATCGAGTGGAACTCCATCATGTGCCTAGAGCAGAAAATCAGATGGCTGATGCCTTAGCCACGTTGGCTTCAATGTATAAAGTCAATTTTTGGAATGAGGCTCCAAGAATTGTCCTTTCCCGTCTTGATAGACCGGCGTTTGTCTTTGCAATCGAGGAAGCCGCCGACGGAAAGCCATGGTTCCATGACATCCAGACTTTCCTTATGACTAAGGAGTATCCTGCGGGTGCGTCAACCCAGGATAAGAAGACTCTGAGGAGGCTGTCTGGGAGTTTTTATCTCAATCCTGATGGAGTTCTGTATAAGAGAAACACGATCTCGTGCTACTCAGATGTGTAGATGAGAAAGAGGCGAGTATGCTCATGGAGGAAGTCCATGAAGGCATATTTGGTACGCACGCCGGCGGGCATGCTATGACGAGAAAGATCCTGAGAGCAGGATATTACTGGCTGACGATGGAGTCGGATTGCTTCAGATTCGCGAAGAGATGTCATAAATGCCAGATCTATGCCGATAAAGTTCATGTGCCGCCGTGCCCGTTAAATGTCATGTCCTCCCCGTGGCCGTTCTCCATGTAGGGCATCGACATGATAGGCAAGATCGAGCCCACTGTGTCTAACGGTCATCGCTTCATTCTGGTAGCTATCGACTACTTCACCAAGTGGGTGGAAGCAGCCTCGTATGCTAATGTGACCAAGCAGGTAGTGGCTAAATTCATAAAGAGGGACATCATCTGTCGTTACGGAATTCCCGAGCGGATCATTACTGATAATGGTTCGAATCTGAATAACAAGATGATGAAGGAGCTGTGCTAGAGTTTCAAGATTGAACACCACAACTCATCTCCTTACCGGCCGAAGATGAATGGCGTCGTTGAAGCGGCCAACAAGAACATAAAGAAG
Source organism: Lathyrus sativus (assembly GCA_963859935.3). Lineage (NCBI taxonomy): Eukaryota > Viridiplantae > Streptophyta > Magnoliopsida > Fabales > Fabaceae > Lathyrus > Lathyrus sativus. The sequence continues at coordinate 8,964,427 of CAWUDS030002219.1, read as the reverse complement.
ATTGTTCAGAAGATGGTTGTGACCTACAAAGATTGGCACGAGATGCTGCCATTCGCATTGCACGGTTATCGTACGACGGTACGTACTTCAACTGGGGAAACTCCTTTCTCCTTGGTGTACGGTATGGAAGTTGTCCTACCGTTAGAAGTGGAGATCCCTTCTTTGCGAGTTTTGGTTGATGTGAAACTCGACGAGGCAGAATGGATTACGAACCGACTGAACCAACTCAGCCTGATGGACGAGAAGAGGTTAGCATTGATTGCGTTTGGTCGTCTGTACCAAAGCCGAATGAAGAAAGCTTATGATAAGAAGGTGCGTCCTAGAAGCTTTCAGACGGGTGATCTTGTCCTGAAGAAGATTCTTCCTCCACACTCCGATCACCGGGGCAAGTGGACTCCGAATTACGAAGGTCCGTACGTCGTCAGCAAGGTCTTCTTGGGAGGAGCTTTGTTGTTATCCATGATGGATGGTGAAGATTTTGCATCCCTGGTGAACGTGGACGCGGTTAAAAAATACTTTGCTTGAAAGTGACCCGCTGGACAAAAAAAAAGAGAGTCCAGGCAAAAAAGGGGCATCCCGGCGAACCAAAAACAGAATAAAAGGTTCGGGCAAAATTTAGGGATATAAATTGAAAAAAAGGTACACCCGCGAAGTCGAAAACCTACACTGGGAGGCTTCGGCAAAAAAGGGTATCCCGGTGAACTGAAAACCCGCAAAGGGCGGTTCACGCAAAAGTTAGGGGTTTGAAAAAGCAAATGATTGCGTTCCGCGTATGGACTTTCATTGTTTAGTGGTTTGGAAGACCTGAGGGCCGTTCATATGAATCAATCTCTTCCGAAGCTGAAGCGTCGGAGAATTATCGAAGTCGAGTGGGTCATAGAGGGATCAACTCATGGTGTTCGTCTACGCCTCGTTGCCGACATTTGTATATACTGATGTATATTTATGTTTTTACTTTTTGCGCAGCTTCCTCATTCTAGGAGTTTGCATCCGTTGTAAAATATTTTTACCCATTCAGGGGTTCGTTATCAATAAAATGTATACTATTCGGCAATTCTGTTTGCCTGTTTAGCATTTATCTGTTTTGTTTGCGAAAAAGAACGCCGATGTTTTTGATAAAATGCGCATACATAAACTTACTGGCCTAGTCCACTGATTGTTGAAACAATTAATTACTTGAACGCTGTCACGAGATAATAACCTTGATAGGCCCCTTTGAGAAGGGTATCTTGTCTGTTTGTTTGTGTTGTTACAGGTGTAGCATATTCCAGACAGAGCGCCGTGCGCATCCCTGAAGCAGGATGATTCCTCTTTCTCCAACAGAATTCAGTAGCCTCTCCCCGCAGAGTCTGAACGCGAGATAATGAACATTGATATGTCTCCCCAGGCAGAGAAGATTCTCTCCCCAAGCCGATGTATCCTGAAGGAACGTCATCTCCTCAGCTGAGTCGGGTGCCGAAGCTCGTGTTCATCCCCCAGCACCGGGTCACAAGTGCAGGTTTCGTAGGAAACTATTCGTACGCCGAAGTATGCAGCAACTGATGGTGCCAGACTGAAGTCTCCAGCGGAATTGAAATTCCCCACCAGAGTCGTACTCTCCCCCGAAGTCGGATGATTCCTTCTTCCCCAGCGGAATTGAAATTCCTCATCAGAGTCGTACTCTCTCCAGCGAAGCATAATGATTTCTCCTTCCTCAGCCGAGTTTGCAGATACCCAAGAGAGCCGAATCCTTGGAAGCTGCTCAAGCCATGATTGGTTTTCCCCGGTGGAGTGTTGATCAAATGAAGTTGTTTCCCCATAGAGTCCTATCTCCAGAGAAGTATCCATGAGGGCCATGCAGTTTATTTCCGCGATTGACATCACCTTCCTCAGCAGGTCCAAGTTCCCGTAGAGCTTCGTTCCCCTGTAGCAATCAACTGAAGTTGTTTCCCCCACAGCAGTCAACTGAAGTTGTGTCCCCTGCGGAGTCCAATTGAGATTGGCGTGACCCTGTTCTCCTCAGCAGGATGATTCCTCTACCTGAGTAGTTCTTTCTCCTTGACAGGAGAATTCCCCCTCGGCATTTATTTTGCTGACGGGATCGCATCATTATGCATGATTGCATAGCATTTATCATAAACGCATAGCATTTCCACCGTGTGGAGCATTGTGCCATTGCTAAAGCATATGCATAATAAACATGATCTAGGTTGTTACCGTTCTTGTTTTGCAGGTGTTCCGCCGCAGAATCGATTGCTCAGGATGATTCCTGACATCCTCACCAACAAAGTCTCTTGCTCAAGATGATTCTTGAGATCCCCAGCGAAGTCTTCGGTTCAAGATGATTCTTGAATTCCTCAGCAGGGCCGTTTGCTTAAAATGATTCTTAAGACCCCAGCGCAGTCACCAGAGTTGGTTGCTCAAGTTGATACTTAGAGTCCCCAGTGAAGGTTGCCCAGGATGATTCCTGGAATCCCCAACAGAGTGTTCGCTCAGGATGATTCATGAAATCTCCAGAATGGTCGTCGGTTCATGATTCTTGAAGTCCCCAACAGAGTTATTTGTTCAAGATGATTCTTGAAGTCCTCAGCAGAGTTGATTCATCCAGAATGATTTCTGGACCCCCGGAGCGGAGTTACTTGATAGTTCTCCAGATTCCCCAGCGGCGAAGCGTCGTCTCCAGCAGGTTTTTAAGCGGCGAAGTTGAAACCTCCCTTTGAAGACTCCATGATTGAAGTCTAACCGTGTTAATGAAGCAGTTCTCTCAGCTGATGCGGAGTGCCTGATGGAAGAGGTTTAGATATTCCCAGTTGGATCATGATTGACCAAGAATTCTATGCCCGACTTGCTGATGAAGTTCGGCTGATGCCCGACAGTGTTCTTCGAATGCCTGATGGCATGATCGACTATGTATTACCGGTTACCGTGTGACCAATTCCCCAAGGAAGTTTCTTCACCCTGACGGCAAGGTCAGACGATGCTGAGAGTTGACGGCGAAGTCAGATTATGTTGAGTACTTGACAGCGATGTCAGGTGTTTCTCAGAGTTATGTTTCCGACGGCGATGTCAGATTCTTTAGTTTTCCAGCGGCGATGTTGGACGTTTGTTTCTGGCGGCGATGTCAAGTGATTTAGTTTTCCAGCGGCGATGTTGGGTGTTTTTTTTCCGACGGCGATGTCAGATTCTTTAGTTCTCCAGCGGCGATGTTGGACGTTTGTTTTTGGCGGCGATGTCAAGTGGTTTATCTTTCCAGCAGCGATGTTGGGTGTTTTTGATGTTCATTTCTGGCGGCGATGTCAGGTGATTTAGTTTTCCAGCGGCGATGTTGGGTGTTTTGGTTGTCCGACAGCGATGTCAGAGTCTTTAGTTGTCCAGCGGCGATGTTGGGTGTTTTGGTTGTCCGACGGTGATGTCAGAAGCCTTATTTTCATGAATGCCTGACGGAGAGGTCCGGTGTCTGATGACAATGTCAGAGGAATTTAATGTGGATAACTGACGACAAGGTTCAGATCAGTATGTCTCCAGCTAGTTGTCGTGCAACTATTATTTCAGTGTTCGAAGATTCGTTCCCGCCGGAGTACCGTGTACTCGTGCAGTTGGCAAATTTCCGGGTTTATCGGTATTCAACCATCTCGCACCTTGATTGGCAGAGAGCCGTTCGCTCCTCACCCAGTCAGGTTCAAGCCGTTTGAATAGGGGCAGCTGTTGCACCCCAAAATTTGACCAACATTTAATTACCCATCAAGAGTTATATGAGACTTTGAAGCTAGCCAAGAGAGTTGTTCAAGTGATCAAGGATTGATATCTTTGTCAGAGAACTCAAGAGATCCTCAGAGAGATTGGTTGAAACCAAGGTTGTGTGCCTCACAATTTGAGAATTGTGGGAGCTCCTCAGATGATACTGAGACTATAAGGATGAACTTGGAGCTTTGAGAAAGCTTATGAGATGTCTTGAAAGCCATCATGAAGCCTATAGAGGTCATTGTACAAGAATTCAGAAGATTCAGCCATGAGTGGTGGAATTAGGGTTTGACTGGGTCAACCCTAAGTCAACTGATGATTTGGAGAAGGTTGAGACCTAATCCAAGAGCCATGTGATCATGGAATGATGCATTGAGATGCTATAAGGATGATTCCTAGACCAACTCATCATGATTGAGGAGTTTGAGAAGTTTTAAGCTAGGGTTTCTAAGGCTTGACAGTGTAAAATCCCCTAGTTTGATCCCTATCTTCAAGGCAGTTTAGCTCAAGATGTGATTGTCATCTCATATTCCCCATAACATGAATGTTGTAGATCTTGTTCTTAGCTTTAATTTGAGTACTATAAGTCCTTGATAGGATTTGTAGAGCTCAACTTATGGCTTTGACAAATTACAGGTCATCTGAGGTATGTGAATCTGGGTCCTTGAAAGTCACCCAACTTGCATCCAACTCTTGCCCTAGTAGGATGATTCCTATGAACTCTTGGTAAACATGAATGTTGTAGAGCATCTTCTTATCTTTCTAGAGAGTACTAGAAGTCCTTGATAGGATTAGTAGAACTCAACTTATGGCTTTGACAAGTCAAGGGCATTTTGGTCATTTGGAGGTTATAGCTCATTTCAAGCATAAGGCCATATCTCCTAGTTCCAAGCTTCAAATGGAAAAATATTCAACATCAAACTTGCTTAGAATGATGTTTTAAAGCTAGTAGGGAGGTCATGAGATATTGAAAAGGCTTGTATCAAAAAGTGATGAAAATGGCCTAAAATGGAGGCATAAGTTAAATAAGTTGAAATTGAAAATTGGAAATCACAAGCTATAAATCCAAACCATGTCATGTAATAGGTCATTTTGAATCCAAAGGACATTCTAAGAACAATGGTTCAGCCACAATTTTGATTTGAGGCTTAGATCATAGGGCTGCTTTGGAAATGGCTTACTTGCATATTAAGGTACCAAAGCAAAACTCAACAAAACTCAATAAGCAAGGTAGTTATGCATTGTAACTCATCATAAATCTCATATGGGGAGAATTTCAAGTCAGAATTGAAGGGTACAAGGACCATGGCATGAGATAGCACATAAGGAGAATTGAAATCAAAATGTCATGACATGGGATTTCCAAATACTCATTGGATTGTCCTAGATGGTTCTAGATGATTCTAAACCACTCTATATAACATGTATGACTTGCTCAGATGCAAGGTTGGTGAGAATTGGTGCAAAGAAGAGAGAGTGAAATCAAGAATCTTCCATTGCAAGTCAAGTTCCATTTCCTCATTCTTCTTCATTTCCATTCCTTTTTTCTTCACAAACACATTCCATAGATCCCTTTGAGTGTGTGCATACTGAATTGAAGTTCCATTGATGGAGGATTGAAGGTTTGGCAATTGGATTTTGCAAGAAGCCATTCATATTCGAATCTTGAAGTGCAAGCATTCTCCCTCCAATTTTTTGCAAACAGAAGAAGTATCATCATCCAAGGATCACTTCTGAAGAGTTTCAAGTGCTGAATTGAAGATCTACCACCACTGCCATACCAAGAAACCAGGTTTGCAAATTCTCTGCCACATCTTTATTTAAGCATTGATAAGTTGAGTTATTAGTGTAGAATGGCTAGAGGCACCTAGGTGATGAATTCTGGAGAGTTAGAGGTCATTTGATGAAAATTGAATATTGGACATCACTTCTTTAATGAACAAGAACTCGAGCTATAGTGAGTAATAATACAAGTTTGATAGCTAGTTTTGATTAGGGAAATGTGGTGATCATTTTAGTACCAAGAAATCCAAGAATTGTTGAAGTTGAGGTTTGAGATTAATTTGGATCCACTATCGGGTTTTAAGATAGAGACCATTTCAGTGTAATCCAAGGCCATGAGCATGATCAGTGTGGAAAATTGAGCAATTTAGTGTTTTAAAAATTGAATTTTGATGATGATTTGAGGTAACACGAGTTGGTGGAAGTTTATTGTTTGAACTCTGTTCTTGGATCCTCCATGGCCAAACCCTGGCTGGAGGTTGAAGACAACCTCTTAGCCGTCAGATCGTGTTTGACTCCTTGACCCTACCAAGATCCTGTGGCCACGATCAAAACTTCATGATACAAAGAGAGTTTCTGAAGACTAAATGAAACGTAGCGTTTCATTTAAGTATAGTTCTTGGGCTTTGGTTACTAGCAGCTAAGCACACCCCCCACCCACGGCCCATGATTAAAATGAACTAGTGTTCTCTGCTATTTGCACCGTGGTTTTTCCTTTTTCTTTTATTTTTGTTAATTCATTTTCTGATTAATATGGGCCCAGCACACGTTACTAACTGCACCCCCCAGTCTGGGCCCACGCGTGAATTGAACTGCATCTACCTGCTAGCTGCACCCACCCCTTCATATTTTGATTTTATTTTCTCCATTTTATTTCAATCTTTGAAAAATCATAATAAATGGAAAAATAATGATTTTTAAATGGGAATTTTTTCTCCCATTTCATATTCATGTCTAGAAAATTATCAAGTAAAAATATTTTCCTTTCATACATTTTAGTATTTTTTGTGTATTTTATACTTTTATTGCATTTTATTTCTTTTATGTTGATTCATGGATTTGTAGAATTTTGTTTAGGTAGTTACCTTAACATTTTTAGGTAATTATTTTTAGGATAGTTAGATATAGGCTTTAGCTTCCCCCTGGATTTATTCCATAATTTTGTGATGAATTTTAGGATAGTTTTGATTAGATGACATTTGGTTGTGTAGAATTAGGTTAAACTTCAACATAGGTGCACAATAACCTTAGATTTTTGGGTTTTTAAGACAAATTAGACTATGGGGCATATAAGGGAATTAAGGGTAGGTATATAGGATCCCTTAGAAATTATATTAGGATTTAATATAGTGATATACTATTTTTAGATGATTTTTGTAGTTGATGATTGTTTGTGTTGCCCTTGTGGGCTTGAATTGTTGTTTGCTTTGCTTTGTGGGCTTGGAGAGCTTGGTTTTGTTCTGAGGAGCATTGAGGAGCATAGTAGGATCATTGAGGAGCATTGAGGAGCTTGAGAGCTTGATCTTGCTTGTTTTGTTGATTGTTTTAGGGTTAGGGATTAGGAAGAGTTTAGACCTAGTTAACTTCTTTCTTAAACATGGATGGTATCTTTCACCTCCATTCCTCCCTATGACTCAAAGTCCTTCCATGGTATACACCTCCCTCCTTTGGAGGGATAAGTGATTGTACCTAGGGAATAGAACTTTTGAGGGAACCATTCCTTTGATGTTGACCCTTATAGGTCACCCTTGGTGGTCAGTAAGCAGTTCAATATCCCCAGCTTATCCAGTAAGTGATTTCCTCTGGTTTGATTATCTTGAGAGATGCAGAGCTTGGGTTTGAAGATGAAGACTTCATTGAAGAGTTGAAGAGGATGAATCCTTGAGTATGGCCATTCCAGCTGAAGCTCGAAGAGCAACAAGAGCAAGTTGATACTTGAAGATCCCTGAAGATTAGGTGAAGCCTGAAGGTGGAACTGATCAAGAAGCTGAAGCTTGTAAAGGAGAAGATAAGTTGAAACTTATGTTGAAGGGTTGAAACCTGGAAAAGCAAATTGATATTTGTCAAGAGTGATTGAAGTCTGAAGACTGAGTTGTTGTTGGAAGAGCTGAAGCTTGAAGTTGAGAGAGGAGTTGATCTGCTTTCCTTTTCTTTTCTGTATTGATGTTTTTTGTTTGACTTGTTTGATGCATTAGAATAAGCTCATATCTAGAATAGGTAGAATCTAGGAGCATGATTGCACTAGAGGTTGAGTTGCTCCCTCTGCTTGTACTGTTACTGTGTGGCTTTGCTTGCGGGTATTCGGTAGAGCCCAGCTCCCTTGCCCATGTGGTTTGTTTGCCTGATGGCATTTTATTTCATTTTATCTGTATGATTGCAGTTTACTGTTATTGCTTGATAGCATGTTGTTTTATATTTCAGTATGATTACTGTTATCCATTCTGGCTTGAGGTTGAGATGAGCTTGTGGAGGCTGAAGCCCCACACACATTTCCTCCCTCACTTGCATTGCATGCATTTTACTGTTAAGCTGATGCTTTATCTGTTTCGGTGTATCATTAATATGATCCCTTAGGACTCTCATTTCCTTTGATAAGGAATTGATGATAGAACTTTAGGTTGAAACCTATGCATGACAACTTCTAGGAGTTCCCTGTTCAAACCTCAACCATAGGATGAATCCATGGCATGACAACAGTAGGACTTGATAGTCTCCCTCCTAGTTGGGCATGTTCTCTTCTCATCTCAAAACAGTTTAAGATACAGTAATCATGAATGATTTCTTTCGTACGTTACGAGCCTTAAGCTATCTGAGAAAGGATTATGGGAGAGTTTCTTTTCCACAGTCTGGATGTTTAGTATGGTACCCTTTGGGTGACATGTGACGCATTCACTCTCAGGTCATAGTCTCTAGTGCGATTGAAATCGCAAACACAATAAAAAACACTTCTTTCGTAAAAGACAGGAAATAAACCGTAGTTTCCCGAACTACGTGAGCTCTGATCTCTCATACCTGTTGAGGGTACGTAGGCACAAGATGGCGATGTCTTGGCGAGCTACCTTCCCCCCATAACCCCGTCGTAGGCCGAACTACGTTGACTCTGATTTCTCGTTCTCTGATGAGAATACGTAGGCATAAAGTGCGACGCTTTGCCGAGTCATTTTCTTTTCTGTTTAAGCCAGCCTTGATAGGTAGATAGAATAAAACCAACCCGTCCAAGTAAACACAACAAGCGTGGATCCCGTCGAGTACGACGGACGTGAGGGGTGCTAATACCTTCCCCTTGCGTAACCGACTCCCGAATCCAGACAATGGTTGCGACGACCTTGTCTTACCCTTTTTCTTTAGGTTTTTCCGATCGTTTCCTTTCCCGTTCTGAAGGATAAATAATGAAAGGTGGCAACTCTTCTGTTGTGTCGGCACCTTATTTTCGCGCAAGCGACAACCCTCACTGAATTCCAACTCCTTCCTGCAGTTATCATAATAACTCTTCTGCCGATCCTGAGATGCTTTCATCTTCTCGCGGATCATCTAAACTGTCTCAGTAGTCTGTTGCACCAACTCTGGTCCCAACACAACACTCTCACCTGACTCATACCAACACAGAGGAGTTCTACACCTCATACCATAAAGAGCTTCAAACAGTGCCATCCCGATACTGGAGTGATAACTATTGTTGTACGTGAACTCTACTAAAGGCAAATGAGTATCCCGCGTTCCACCTTTTTCCAACACACAAGCCCGCAACAAATCCTCTAAAGTCTGAATAGTCCTCTCTGACTGTCCATTCCGTCCGCGGATGATAAGCTGAACTCAGCTTCAACTCGGTACCCAAAGCCTCTTGCAAACTCTTCCAAAATACAGAAGTGAACCTCAGATCTTTATCCGACACAATACTCAACGGCACACCATGCAGCTTTACAATCACCCGAATATAGATCTCTGTCAGCTTCTCCAACGGAAAACTGATACTAATCGGCACAAAATGTACAGACTTCGTAAGCCGATCCACAATCACCCAAATCGCATCAAATCCTCTCGTTGTATTCGGCAAACCTGTAACAAAATCCATGGCGATACAATCCCACTTCCAAACTGGAATCTCTAACGGTTGCATCATCCCAGAAGGTCTCTGATGCTCTACTTTCGATTTCTGACATACCAAACAAGCATAAACAAAACGAGCAATATCCCTCTTCATGCCCGACCACCAAAACAACTTTTTCAAGTCCTGATACATCTTCGTAGCTCCTGGATGAACACTCAGGCTACTACGATGTCCTTCGTCCAAAATTGACCTCTTTAGCTCATCATTATTCGGCACATAAATTCTGCCCCGAAACCTCCAACTTGAAATCACTACCGGAGTCACTTTCGGCTTCTTGCATCAAATCCACAAGTTTCACATCCAACTTCTGATGTTTCTTTACCATATCCAAGAAATCATTCTTCACTTGCAATTTACCCAACATTACACCATCTGTAGTAAACTCACAAACCATACTCAAATCTCAGAACTGCTCAATAAGCTCTATCTCTTTCACCATCAAAGCCGACATATGAATTGTCTTCCTGCTCAAAGCATCCGCAACCACATTCGCTTTTCCTGGGTGATAACTCAAACTGAAATCATAATCTTTCAAGAATTCCAACCATCTTCTCTGCCTTATATTCAACTCTTTCTGATCAAATAGATACTTCAAACTCTTGTGATCGCTGAACACCTCAAATCTTGAACCAAACAAATAATGTCTCCATATCTTCAAAACAAAAACCACCGCAGCCAATTCAAGGTCATGAGTAGGATAATTCCGCTCATGTACCCTCAATTGCCGCGAAGCATAAGCTACCACTTTTCCATTCTACATAAGAACACCGCCCAATCCCATCTTGGACGCATCACAATACACCACAAAAGGCTCGCACGGATTCGGTAACACCAACACCGGCGCTGAAGTCAATCTCTTTTCAACTCTTCAAAACTCTCTTCATAAGCAGCATCCCACACAAACACTTTATCTTTCCTCGTCAACTGAGTCAATGGTAAAGCCAATCTAGAAAATCCTTCAATAAATCTTCGGTAATAACCAGCTAAACCCAAAAAGCTTCGAACCTCCGTTACCGTCTTCGGTGGTTCCCACTGCAAAACCGCACTAACTTTCGAAGGGTCTACTGAAATACCATCACCAGAAATAACATGCCCCAAGAAACTCACCGTCTTCAACCATAACTCACACTTCGATAACCTAGCAAACAACTTGTTATCCTTCAACACTTGCAAGGAAATCCTCAAATGTTCTGCATGCTCTTCCTCAGACTTAGAATAAATCATTATATCATCAATGAACATGACAATAAACTAATCCAAATAAGAATGGAAGATACGGTTCATATACTCCATAAACACTCCTGGCGCATTAGACACTCCGAAAGGCATTACTGCATACTCATAATGTCCATATCGAGTCCTAAACGCCGTCTTCTGAATATCACTTTCCTTAACTCTTATCTGATGATAACCCGACCTCAAGTCAATCTTACTGAATACACGAGCTCCCACCAAATGATCCATCAAATCATCAATCCTTGGAAGAGTATATTTGTTCTTGATGGTCACTTTATTCAACTGACGATAATCAATGCACAACCGCATGCTACCATCTTTCTTCTTCACTAACAACACTGGAACTCCCCACGGCGACACACTTGGTCTGATAAACCTCCTATCCAGCAACTCTCCAATCTGAGATTTCAACTCGGCCAACTCCACTGCCGACATCCTGTACGACGCCATAGAAATAGGCCTCGTACCAGGAATAAGATCAATGCTAAACTCAACTTCTCTCTTCGGAGGCAACTCCGTAATATCATCCGGGAACACCTCCGGAAACTCATTCACAACAACTAACTCATCCAACAACGCCTTGTTGTCAACAGACAGTGATGCAAATAAAGCAAACACCTGAGCTTCATCCTCCAACAAAGTCCTTAATTCCTTACCAGACAAGGAATCTGCCAAAGCTTCCTCTTCTGGAGTCAAAAACAATAATGCTTTCCAGAAACAATCAATGTACACTCGGTTGAACTCCAACCAGTTCATACCAAGTATAACATCCAAACTACCAAGTGGAAAACAAATCAAATCCACGCCAAAATCTCGGCCAAAGATAGTCAGTGGACACTTCAAACACACTAACGAAGTAGTCACTGAACCAATCGAGGGAGTTTCAATAGTCATCCGCTGCTCAAGAGTTGACGGCACCAAACTCTTCACACAATCAACAGAGATAAATGAGTGGGTTGCACCTGTATCAATCATAGCAGTCAAAGGAATGCTATTGATAAAACAAGTACCTTTGATCGAACGCTCCTCGTCCGCCGCTTGAGTTCCCACTACCGCAAACATTTTACCAGCAACCTGAGGCGCCTGAGGCCTCCTTGGCTTCTCACAATGAGTACTAATATGGCCCTTCTCACCATAGTTATAGCAAGTAGGCATACTAGTCCTGCAATCCGCCATCACGTGGCCCGGCTTCCCACACTTGAAGCACTTCTTCGTCTCTTGAGGATAATCACTAGCACGATGCCCTGCGACACCGCACCAGTAACACGTCAAATCCATCGATGCTTTCCTCTCTCGGAACCTTTTATCAACCATAGCCTTCTGCTTACCCTTACTGGCCGGCACACTGTAAGGTGTACCACCAAACCTTTGCTTACCCTTGCGGTCATTCATCGCCTTGTAATGTGCAATCCTCGCACGGTTATCATTGTCATAAATCCGACTTCTACTCACCAACTCAGGATAGCTCCTGATCTTTTGACACGCGATCCCCATCTTGATTTCCGGCCTCAGCCCATAATCAAATTTCAAGCACTTAGAAGTCATAGCCTCCTCAGTATTGTAATGGGGACAATACTGAGCCAATTCCTCAAACTTAGCCGCGTACTCGGCCACCGACATACTGCCCTGCTTCAACTCTAAAAATTCCACCTCCTTATCACTTCTGATATCTTCTGGAAAATACTTCTCCAGAAATCCAGATCGAACCACCTCCCAAGTAATCGGAGTCCCGGAAGCCTCCATACTCTAACGGCAATTGTCCCACCAAGCCTCGGCCTCTCCCTCAAGTATGTGAGTACCAAACCTCACCTTCTGCTCATCGATGCACCCCATGGTCCTGAAGATCTTCTCTATTGCCTTCAGCCACTTCTGTGCAGCTACCGGATCCAAAATCCCACCTTCAAACTTTGGTGGTTTGTTGCTCTGGAACTGCGTCAAGTCTCTGAACTGAGCTCCCGCAGCCAGATTCTGATTGGCCACCACCTGTGTCATCGCCTGCATAGCCGCAGCCAACGCCGCATCATTCCTCCCAGCCATACTGCTCAACAACCACAACAACAGGTTAACGGAAAACAACTAACTCTATCCTATAGACAGACTCAAAACACACTACACTGGCCGGACGGACCGACCTGCTCTGATACCAACTTGTAACACCCCGTTCCCCAAAATAGAATACAAAGATTTAAAATAAACACGTATCAGAGTTTTCCCCACAGCGGGATGTCACAATTTCCAACGAAATTCCACAAATCATTTTTCAAAATAATATTCGGCAAAATTGCAGCGGAAAAAGATGTAGTCTGTCATAACACATATCATATATACATCATTCATATCATCAACATCGTCATATACAACAATCGACCATCTGCCCAAAATATACATAATGTCATCACATATCCCACCAAAATCAGATACGCCACGGGGGCACACATAATCAACAAGAAACAATAAAAATCCCAAAAATCCCCGGTGTTACGTATCAGAGCAATCCTACGACGACGCCACAATCCAAACTAGCTAAACACCTGGATTGTCTGTACTTCCGAAGAAGCACAAACCACAACAACAACAACAACAACAAAGGGGTGAGAATTCACGATCAAATATTAATGGTATAAATGTACATGACATAAAAGGCAGAAAACAATAAATCCTTAATTCACATACAACATTATCCGGACCTACTGTCCCATCATCAACAATCACAACACACACAAACAACAATGCAACACATGCACTCGACTCGACAATATGCGGTACCGACTCAACTCAGGATAGATCGCATGCACTCCATCCGATCAACGATCTATCCCTACCACGCTCCTTCTGAGCCCATATAATCAAATCTCAGGATAGATCGCATACACTCCATCTGAGCAACGATCTATCCTTACCAATGTTCCCCACTTGGAACACGGGTGGTCGCATACACTCCATATGAGCAACGATCCAGATCCCGTCCATGCTCCCCACTTGGAGCACGTGAGTGTATCACACACCACGTCCATGCTCCCCACTTGGAGCACGTGAGTAAATCATACCTCACGTCCATGCTCCCCACTTGGAGCACGTGAGTGTAGCACACACCACGTCCACGCTCCCCACTTGGAGCACGTGAGTAAATCATACCTCACGTCCACATGCTATGCAAGACCCTATGCATAACCACACAACATACGCAGTGCACACGATCCTACTGATCCATCACACAACATACAAACACAACGCATGTCAAGCGTATCGATCCTACGGATCCACTCATCAAAACACATCACCACAACGCACTCGATGCGTAACGATCCTACTGATCCACTCATCACATAACAGTATATAAACGCAATGCATATAAAGCGTATCGATCTTATTGATCACAATTTATTATATATCAAAGATATCTCACTCATCATCGCAGTCATCCATCATAACATACACCCATGTAATATCATAATCACGCGGATATCACAGAATCACGTCCCGACACCCTACATACACTGACCACAGCTCACCCAATAAGCTCATCACCAAAACATGATCAACAGGTTCCAAATCCACAAAGAAATTAGCACAGAACAACAGCCAAAACACAAATGTTGTCGGACTCGCTGGCGCATTCGCCTGGCGAAGCCCCGCAGCGAACACTCGCTGACCACTTCGCCCGGCGAAACCAAACAGAGGCTACTGGCAGCATTCACTGCCCAGTTTTCCTGGCGAAGGCTCGCCCCCTCACTCGCCCAGCGAATACCTGCGTATTCAGGAAAATAAACTCTGCTGCTCAAAAACAGCAGCAACCCCTCCACACCAATCCTCTCCAAAAATCACACCAGCCTCACTAACTCATTATTCTACAATTGTTTTACTCAATTAGTGTCCAATTCACCCGATGAAACATCGACTCTAGCCGATCAATTCACTCTCGACTCAGAACCACATTCAACTCCGAAACCCCCAATTCATCAATTAACCATCAAATTCAGCATGCAACAGTTCAACACAAACATCAACGATGTAAAACAGAATTAATACATGCAATATCATCAACTCATCATCAACATGCAAACACATACACTCATGGGGTTAGGGATTTCCCCTTCCTACCAATTATTCATGTAGATACCATTTAACCGATATATCCCCCCTTACCTCGAATGCGCTCTGATGATGATGAAGCTTCACAATCCACACGAAAATCCTTCTTGCTCAAGCTTCTGTTCTTGATCGCTCTCGTTCTATCAACCGTGCTCTTCTCTTCTTCTCTCCCAACCGTGTGTGTTCTTCCTTCTCCTTCACTTTCTATTTCACAAATGCCAACTCTACCCTTAATACCCCAAAAATCACTTATATTCCAAATAAATAAATAATTCTCATTTTCTTTAATTCCAAAAATCCAATTAATAATAATAAACTTATTTTTCTTTTAATTTCCAACCCTTCCAATAATATTTCTAAATATGACAACAATAATAATAATATCAATAATAATAGTATTAACACTATTAATCATCATATTATTATTATTATCAATCATAGTTTTCTAATATTGTGGAACTTTATACCTCAACAAAAATCCACGCAAGCACGCCGAGAATGAAAATAACACCAAAAATAAAAATAATTAAAATGGGCGTTACACGTTGACCTGAAGGATCCTCATGCATCAACCCATACTGATCGTTTCAATTATTTGGAAAGTTAATACAATGTGTCGATGCATTACAAGCTTGAGGTCGACGCATCGCTCGGGAGTCTGAATTTTTTTTTGAAAAATGAAGTGTAATTGTTTGCGTTGGGAATAACATGTTATCAATTGAGTCTTTTCATTCATATCATCTTTTCATTTTCACTCATTGCATGTCATCTTTTCCTTCATATCATCTTTTCATTTTCACTCATTACACCAACAACTCTCTCAACTCTTCAACACACCCTAAAAATCCATTTCAAGAACTCTCTCAAATTAGGAATTTCAAGTCCAAATTAGTGAGAAATTTGTTCTTTCTCCACCATTTTATACTGCGGGTATTGTTCATCATCCCCAACAAAGGACTTTCAATGGCATCTTCACAGGTAACCGGTAAGAGGTCAACTAGAGCTTCTACTTCTCGAGCATCTACTTCAAAACCTCTGTCACAAACACCGTCTGAAATTCTAGTAAACACTATGTCTTTTCTTTCTGATGATCTTGCTGAGGTGTATGAAAAGAATTTTAAGAAACGGTCAGTTATTAAGCAATTTGTCAACTATCCAAAAGTTGCTAAAAAGATGCACATTCCGGAAATTATTGACATGCTAAATCATAAAAAGTTCAATAATTTCTTAGAATGTTGTACCAATTACAGTGAGGACTTGGTTAGGTTGTTTTACACTAGTTTGAAAGAAAAATTCACTGATTATGACTTTGCTTACAAGTTCGGGAATAAGACCTTTGTGGTTAATAACACAGACTGGAGAGACCTATTTAATATGTGTCTAATCCTGTCTCCTAATCTTAACATAATCGATACTAAATTGGCTCCCAGTTATGAATTTAAGTCTCCTCTGAATTCTATGTGAAAGACCCTTATCCAGAGGAATTTGTTACAAGTGATCTCTTTCAAAAATATGTCACTACTGGTCTGTTAAAGCGACAAGATAGAATCCTACAATGGATTGTTTCTCATATTCTGTGACCAAAGAAGGGAGGACATTCTAGGGTTGATCAAGTCGAGGTTCACTTGGTTTATCTACTCAAGAATAAAAGGAAGGTAAATTGGCCATACTATATTGCTAGTCGTATCTTTGCCATGAAGGAATCTGGTAAAGGATCAGCCTTATGCTATGGTTCATTTATCCAGAGCCTATTATATCATGCTAAAATCGTTGTTCAATACATTCATTACATCTCCATTTCTAGTGACCAAGATTTCAATCAGAAAACTCTAACTCTGATGGGGTACATTTGGGATCCACAAGCGAAGAGGTATATGGTCAAGGTTAAGGGCTCAAGTGCTAGGATTCAGAATTTAGATGAGGATGAGGAGGAGGAAGAAGATGAAGATGAGGAAACTCATCATATGGATATTGAGCTTCATTTTGATGGTCACGATGATAGTGGTTGGTTGGATGGTTCACCTGTGCAAGATCCTTATGCTAACCAAGGATGGGGAGAGTGGCAACAAACTGGTTGGACTAACTAAGGCACCTCTTATATACCTCCTTCTCCACCTCAACATCAAACCGATAATTCTGAAGTCCTCGAGATGCTACGAAATATAGAGCTTCAACAACAAAATTATGTAGCCCTCCAAGAACAAAGGCTTGAAGCTATGCAGAGTCAAATCAAGCGTAAAATGACAATTTTGATTTGTTTGCGTCAACAGTTTTGAGTAGGTTTGATAATATGGCGGAAAAAGAGGCAAGTCAGCATTGTGCTCTTTTAGTTAGTTTCAACACGCTCAACAGTAGTGTTCTTAGTTTAATTGAACACTTGGATTTTCAAGGACAACATCATGACCACTCATTCAGGGGGGAGAGGTCATCCACATAGGGGGAGAAGACCTTACATTGTTGAATTATGTTGGTGTTATGTATATCATTTGGCATTCTGTTTTGTTTTGTGTTTGGTTTTATTTTGTTTTTGTTATTTTAATTATCATGAGACATGTAATAAACAAATTCTGGTGTGTAATGCATTAATATTTCTTTTATGTGTTTCTTGTGTTATTTAATTCTATATTTCTTTCATTAGCAGCATTATATGTGAATGTTGTTGATGAGTTATTTGTTGCAAAGCATATGTTTGCATAGATATGAATATGATTTGATTACAAGTGACCTTTTGCTTCACTCTTTTTGATGTTGTCAAAGGGGGAGAATGCAAAAGAAAGTAGTTTCACAAAGAAAGATAAGAATTTCACAAAGGGATAAGTGTATACAGTCAGGGGGAGAATGCACTTCACAAAGTATTCAATGTGTAGAAATTTTTACAAATTTTTTCCATCATAAAAAGGGGGAGTATGTAAGGGTAAGGTTCTTTATTGCTTTGTTTTAATGATGTCAAAACTAGGAAAATTGCGTACTTATGTGCTTTGGACACTATCACCTTGTTTTAGATTGAATTCATCCTTTTAATATGCACATAATGATCCACATACATGAATCTATGCAAATAGGATCATCCCCTATGTGTAAAATATGTTTTTCATCATTCTTGATGCTTTAGGACAACCCATACAGGGAATAGGTCGACTCAAAAATTGATAAAAATGTGTTTGTAACATTCTGACACCTTTGCATGGACTCACATTTACTGTGGGGGTCGACACATACTGATTGAAAACAAGCTTGCTGATCGGATGCTCATGCATCGATGCATGGTCAGGTTCAGGTCGACGCATAGTTTCATTTTGTGTGATTTGCTTTCTGGCATGTTCAGTTCGACTTACAGGATTATGGTGGTCGACCTCTCACATATTTTAACCTATTTTTCTGCATCTTTGTGATTCAAAAAGCTGTTAATTATGTTATGTTTTCATACTCATATATATATATATATATATATATATATATATATATATATATATATATATATATATATATATATATATATATATATATATATATATATATATATATATATATATATATATATATATATATATATATATATATATATATATATATATATATATATATATATATATATATATATATATATATATATATATATATATATATATATATATATATATATATATATATATATATATATATTTGTATGCATCACTTTTTGTACAACAACCAACAAGAAAAGTGAAAATACACATCGAATTGCTCTTCATCTTCATTCTCACATTTTCATTCTTCAACAATCACACATAATCATCTTTGTTAATCTCTACTTTGTTGAGGTGATAACGTTCAAACTTAGGAATTATATATCTAGTTTGGGTTGAGAATTCGGTGGGCTTTTCTTGAATAAAACTTTTAGGGTTTTGTCATCTAAGATCTTGAGGATTTAGGAGTTTTAGCATAGATCTTTGCTTTACAGATTCACCCGAGTGAGAGGCTTGAGGAACGGTGGGTTTAGTCATGCAAGTAATGGTAACCGAAGGATTGTGTTGAAAGATTTGGAGTGGAATGTCTTGCGATCAGAATCAACCGAGTGAAAAACTTGAAGAATCAAGTGAGTAGTGATAACCAGAGGTTTGATCGAAGAGTTTGATGTTCTTGATTCGGCTAGAATTAAGGGGAGATAAGTGGATAGAATCAACATCAACACTTAGGTTTGAGTGTGTGGTAGCTATAACTTCTCTTGTACAAAACTTTGAAACTTTATATTATACATATCTCAATTCTAGTTTTAGCATTGGGGGCAGACGTACCCAAAGCGAGGACGATAGGGGAACTGCCTAAACAAATCAGGTGTCATTCTTTCTCTCTCTCTCTCTCTCTCTCTCTCTCTCTCTCTATATATATATATATATATATATATATATATATATATATATATATATATATATATATATATATATCTTTACTTTGTGTTGTTAACGTTTGTGTGAAATCAACTGTTCGAGAACTTTCAACTGCTTTGTGGTGCTGAAAAACTGTTTTGGAAATTCATTGCAATCACTTTGATTGCAATTGTGAAAAATTATGCACTATCATTTCATAGGAAATTGAACTTAGGGTGTTGTGCATACCAAGTATTTGACATATTGATCGCACACAAATTGTTCGTGAAATTGTCAATTTAATTTTACCTTCATAATTCATTGGAAACCGGTTGATTCAAAGTGGTCTTATTTTGAATATTTGATTGTGAAAATTGTTGATTCGTTTATTTCATCAATTTCATTCAATTTGGCTATGAATATCCGATGTTACCGATAATGGTTCGTTTAGACGATTATAAATCCAAGGCCACTTCCGCACATTTTGAAACAATTTTTATGCGCTGATTTTTGTTAAAAATTAGTGATCTATTCAACCCTCTTCTAGATCATTACCATCGTCTAACAATGGTTCTGTAATACAGGTACAAACGAAAGTATAAAAAATATAATGTTATCCCATGGATTTTTACTTATAACCTAGGTAAAAATATTGCACTTTTACCTCGGTTTTTCACAAGGCTGAGATTTAGTATTGGGCGCACCATCCAGTTCTAAAAATAATAAAAAGGCAGATGCTAGGGATCGAACCCATGTGCAGATAATTTTATCCCCTTATGTTGTGAATAGAATTCCTTGAAACAAAATATAAACGGTTTCTTTATATTCAAGAAACACACAAGGGTTAGGGTTAACAAAGAAAACAAGCAAGAAGAACAAGAAGAAACAACAAGGATTGATTATAAACTGCTATTCTTTCCTTTCTCTATCAAACAAGATTACAAGTATACAAGAACAACAAATAACCTCTCTCTCTCTCTTGAATTAGGATTTTATCTTCCTAATTTTCCTTATACAAGATGAGAGACTAGCATGCTATTTATAAGAAACTTGGGACACTAACCTAATGGGCTTTTTAATAATTACCCATTACAAGCTAACTTAGGGTACAAGCTAACTTAAACAATTAAGCTTACAAGAAAGCCCCATTTCAACATGCTAACTACCTAGAAATATTGACTAATGCATGTCAGAATAAACTTCGACTACAACACGCATTACTCGCGAACAGACTTTGAACATACTAGAGTTTGATCCAATATCTCACAAATTTCCACCTTGTATCTAACTCTATAACATCAAGAAACTAGATTTCTTCATGCAGCTTTATCAACTGCATACTGTGGAAAAACTTGCAACTGGGCAATGTCTTGGTGATCATATCAGCAACATTATGATCTATCGAAACCTTCAGAACTTGGACTTCTCCATGCTCGATTACCCCTCTGGTGAAATGGAGCCTCACATCAATGTGCTTGGTTTGCTCATGATAGGCTGAATTCTTCGACATGTGTATTGCACTTTAACTATCACATTTAAAAGTGATAACTCGACCTTGAAGTTTCAGCTCCTTTATAAGACCTTCAAGCCACAATGCTTCCTTCACAACTTCAGTTAGGGCGATATATTCCACTTCAGTGGTTGATAAGGCAACGACCTTCTGAAGTGTTTCTTTCCAACTGATTATTGTCCCAAACATAATGAACACATATCCAGAAATAGATTTTATGGAATCCACATAACCTGCATAATCAGAGTCGACAGATCCTTCAATTGTTGCTTTACTATCTTTACCTAAGGCTCCACCATAAATTAGGAATCTATCCAGAGACCCATTTTTGTACCTTAGAATCCACTTCAATGCTTACCAGTGAGCCTTTCCAAGATTCGCCATGTACCTGCTTACAAGACTTACTGCATATGCTATGTCGGGTCTAGTACAAACCATAACATACATCAAAGAACCCACTATATTAGCATATGGAATGCTATTCATATAGGCTCTTTCGATATCAGTGCTGGGAAACTGGTCTATACTCAGCTTGAGTTGGGGGTTAGTTGGAGTCACGACAAGCTTTAAATTCAACATACCATACTTTTCAAGAATCTTCCATAGGTATGCCTCCTGAGATAAACATAATTTCGACTGCTTTCTATCTCTTTGAATGTCAATCCTAAGAATCCTGGACGCAGCTCCCAAATCCTTCATGTCGAACTCCTTATTGAGTTCATCCTTCACCCTCGTTACATCTTCGACATTGTTTCTTGCTATTAGAATATCATTCATATAATTCAACAAAATAACAAATGAATTACCAGGTCAAAATCTGAAGAAAACACAATGGTCGAACTGACTTCTAATGAAACTTATGCGTGCCATGAACTTGTTGAATCTCCTATTCCACTGTCGAGGAGATTGTTTTAGTCCATATAAAGATCTATTCAGTTTGCACACATAATATTCCTTTCCTTTTTTGACATACCCTTCAGGTTGCCTCATAAGGATTGTTTCATCTGGATCACCATATAAGAATGCAGTCTTCACATCCATATGTTCGAGTTCAAGGTTGAACTGTGCCACTATGGCAAGCAACATTCGAATGGATTTGTGCTTCACAATAGGATAGAACACATCATTAAAGTCGATACCTTCTTTCTGAGTGAACCCCCTAGCGACTAATCTTGCCTTGTATCTCTTCGACGACACTCCTTCAATTCCTTCCTTAACTTTGAAAATTCATTTACAGCTGACTGACCTGGCTCCAGCAGGTTTCTTGATCAATTCCCAGGTGTTGTTATCATGAAGAAATTTCATCTCATCATCCATGGCCTTCACCCATTCAGTCTGCTTTTGACTCCTCATAACTTCCTTATAGTCTCTAGGTTCTTCGTCTAGAACCTCACTTGCAGAGATTAAGACATAAGCTATAAGATCTGCATACCCAAGTCACTGAGATGGCTTGATGACTCTCTTCGACCTGTCTCTTGCTAGTAGGTAGTTATTATTAGTCTCCTCATCTTCGACAACATCTTTTGCATCTTCTTCGACTTCATCTGGGATACACAATTCAATATCAACATGTTCCACCTCAATAGGAATCTCTCCTTGTTCCAGCTCTTCGTCAGCATCATCAATTTTTTTGAAAGCTATCTCTGCTTTATTGAAAACTACATCTTGACTATTGATACACCTCTTGTGACCTGGATCTAGGCACCATAACCTATAAGCTTTGACTTCTTCAAGGTATCCCATGAACATGCATTTTAGAGCTCTAGGTTCGACCTTGTGTTGCCTAATATGAGCATAGGCCATGCATCCAAATACTCTCAGTCTGTCGAAACTAGGTGGATGTCCCGAACAAACTTCTTCTGGTGTCTTCATTCCCAAGGCAGTTAAGGGACATCTATTTATCAGTTAGGCTGTTGTCAAAATAGCCTCCGCACAAAACACCTTCTTCAATCCAGCACTAACCAAAA
The DNA here is from genome assembly GCA_963859935.3 of Lathyrus sativus. NCBI lineage: Eukaryota > Viridiplantae > Streptophyta > Magnoliopsida > Fabales > Fabaceae > Lathyrus > Lathyrus sativus. The sequence continues at coordinate 8,941,666 of CAWUDS030002219.1, read as the reverse complement.
TGCATCTAACCCTTTCAAGGATTTTTTAATTGAATCTCTCAGCTAAGCCATTTTTTAGGAATACTTGCTACAGTCTTGTGCCTTACAATCCCAGAGTCAACACAGTAATTATCGAACGCTTCGTTGCAGAACTCAAGGTCATTGTCGGTTGTCAACCTCTTAACCTTTCTTCCAGTTTGAGTTTTGACCAGAACCTTCCAATTTTTGAAATTCTCAAAAGTTTCATCCTTCTTCTTCTGGATGAATACCCATAGCTTTCTGGAATAGTCATCAACGATGGATAGAAAATACCTTGCACCTAAGTGTGAAGGATCCCTTGCAGGCCACCAAAGATTAGCATGAATGTAATTCAGGGATCCATGAGTTTGTTGCTTGTCTTTGTTAAACTTCACCCTACAGGATTTACCAAATACACAAGATTCATAAAACTCCAACTTTTCGACTTTGTCACCTCATAGCAGGTTCTGCTTCCCCAATTTGACCAGGCCTCTTTTGTTGACATGGGCCAATCTCATGTGCCATAATTATGTCTTTGACACAGGTTTCATGGATGCAACATTTGTCGAACCACTTACAACATGAGTCTCAAGGGTATACAAGCCTTATTTCTGCACACCTCTCAAGACTTCCTTCGACCCCTTCATAACTCTTAGGATACTTTTCTCTCCTTGAAAAACATATCCCTTTTTGTCAAATTCACCAAGAGAAATCAAATTTCTCTTCAAATCAGGTACATACCTGACTTCAGTCAATAACCTTATTGACTCATCATAGAGCTTGAATCTCACAGATCCAATACCTGCAATTTTGTAAGATTTGTTGTTTCCCAGCAGTACCTATCCACCTTCTTGATCACATAGCTCCTCGAACAATTATCTGTTTGGAATCATGTGCCAAGTGCTACCTGAATCTATAATCCACTATTTTCTTAAGTCGCCACTTGAAACCACAAGGACATCAGATGAGTCGAAGTCATCTTGAGCAATGGCTGCGTTGCCATTATCCTTACCTCCATGATCTTTTAGGCATTCAGGGCACACCTTTCTTGTGTCACCCACCTTCTTACAGTGATAATATTGAATACTAGGTGTTTTTCCACTATAAGGATTCTGCTGACTTTTACCTTTCTTCTTGTTGAACTTACCATCCTTTCGCAAGAATTTTCCCTTAACGGCCAAACCTTCGCCCACCATCAAAGGTTTATGCTCCTTTCATTCATTCAAGTCCTTATAATACAAGGCTAATTGAACTTCTACAAAGCTCAGGGACTCCCTTTCGTACAAGAGAGTTTCTTTGAAGTGAGCATGTGTTATGGGCAAAGCACACAACAACAACAACAACAGTGCTTGATCTTCATCATCGATCTTCACATTAATATTTTCAAGATCATGAATCAGCTTGTTGAACATATCTAACTGCTCAGCCAACACTTTATCTTCACTCATCTTGAATGAATATAAAGCTTGCTTTAGGTAGAGTCAATTCACCAGAGATTTGGTCATGTACAAACTTTCAAGTTTTACCCATAACCCCGATGTTGTAGTCTCCTTTGATACCTTTCGAAGAACCTTATCACCAAGGCTCAACAATATTGCGTTGTGGGCTTTCTCAATCATGGCCGTCTTTTCTTTTTCCGCTAACGCAGCATCCATGGCTACCTCTCCCTTCAACGCTTCCAAACAACCCTGTTGAACCAGTAGGGCTTTCATCTTCAAGCGCCACATGCCGAAGTCGTACTTCGGTGAACTTTTCAATCTCAAACTTTGTTGAAGGCATCTTCTCCACGCTCACCGCACCAATTTGTTATGAATAGAATTTCTTGAAACAAAATATAAATGATAATGCAAAATCATATCGTTTATTTGGCTTGATTTACATACATTTATTTGTGACTATTGTTAATTTATCTTGATTTATGTTCTATTATACGATTAATTAACTTTGTTTTGCAGATTGTGGAGAATTTGGATTAAAGAAAGAAAAGAAGAAGAAATGGAAGCAAAAAAGAGAAGAAAAACAGAAAATAAAAGAGAAATGGACTTTGCGCGTGTGACGCTCGTCACAGCATCATCACGGTCGTCACGTACATGACGGTCGTCACAGAGAAACACGGTCGTCACGGTCATCACGCCCGTCACAGATTCATCATGATTGTCATGCTCTAAAAAACAGAATAACGTCAAACACAGAAGTGGCCACGAGCACGTTCAACTTAATCTCCTCCTACACTTTCTCCACTAATTGCCCACTACTGGAAGTTACTCCCACTTTCCCCTTAACTCATGCATGATCTCTGGAAGTTGAGAAATGAAATATCTCCTAAAAATAGGCCTGAGATTCACAACATTTGGGGCGGGGGGAGGGGGGGGCTTCGACGTATCGAAGTGCTACCGAAATTTCCATTGAAGCCGAATTTACATTCTTGCCTTATTTTCCCATTTCCTTTCCTTTTTATTTTCATTTGTACCGCCATATTTCTTCCTGTACCTTTTACTTCTCGCCAAAGTAGAATCATGCCGACATTGTGGAGGACTACTCAAGGAATCGAGACCAGTACAATTTACAGGTTTTTATTAATTGGATTATTATTTTATTTCTGTCAGTATGCATGTTATTTTATTTTGCTGCAATTGTTTATTTTCGTTTGCATTAATTATCATGTCTAGCTAAATTAGTTTTATCGGTATGTAATCGAATTAGTAGGATGGGATTCGATAATACCCGGTGCACCTTCCCTTTTACAAACACCTTTCTGGCCGTAGTTTTTAATCAAAATCTTCTAAATAAACCTTCGTCGCGAAAGCGAGAAAATATTTACAGTAGTTTTGCCACGAAAGTGGGAAATTCATTAAGGCACGAGCCGGCACGCGAAAGCTGGGGTTCAAACCGGATAGTAAGAACTAGGCATTGATTTTAAACATAGCGAAAGCGCTTTAAAAGAAATCAAAATTTATTTGTTTTCAAAAAGTAGTTTTAACCCCGAATGGGACTGCGAGAGCGTAAATTCCGCCTTAGAATTATGACCTGAGTCAACAACCATCGTGAGGCAAAGGTCTTTAAACGAGTATTTTCTCCTGAAAAGTGTTTGCAAAGACTAAAAAGCATCGGCCACATGTCGAATCCCCGAAAACTAAAGCATTACATACCGATATCCCTTTACCGCTCTTCCTTGAACCATTAATTTTCATTCCCATTGTATTTAATTTCATTCGCATTTAACTTTCCTAATTCTATTAGCCTTAGCTTTACGTCGCGACAATAAATAACGGTAGGTTGACATTGGTCTCTGTGGGTTCGACAAATCTTTCATATTACTTCGATATTTCCGTGCACTTGTGGACGCATCAAGTTTTTGGCGCCGTTGTCGGGGACCAACAATCAATATTGTGATTCCGTTGTTGCATAGTATAGACTAAGACACTTTTATCTCCATTACTATGTATAACCCAAATTTCCCTTATGACTACCACCCCCAATATTATAACTACCACCCCCAATATTTTGAGGAACCACAATATCCGCTTAAATCTGACCTCGAAATATTATTAGAAGATTTCAATTCGACGCATTCTCACCCAAATTCCCTCTACAATGACGACTCTCAATATTGTGAGGAACCGCAAGATTTTGACACGTCCAACCTCGAACTATTACTAGAAGAATTCGACGCGACGCTTACTCACTCTAGGATAGAATCTATAATGGAACGCTTTGTGGAGACACAAACTCTCCAAAATGAAGATTTTAGAGAGCAACATCTCCAAATTAATGAAACTCTCAAGCAGATGAGCAATATGTGAAGGTGAGAAAATACTTAGAAGGGGGGGGGTTGAATAAGTATGACAGAAAATAATCAAAGATAAAAACTCAAGTATTTTTATCCTGGTTCGTTGAACTCAACTACTCCAGTCCACCCTTTTCAAGAGTGATTTGCCTTTCTCAACAAGGACTTAATCCACTATTCAAATCAACTGATTACAAATAGCAACACCTAAGAACAACTGTTCTTAGTCTTCTCAAGAGCTACTGATCTAACCTAGATCCTCTTAAGGAAAACTTCCTTTACAAATTAATGTAATACAATGTAAGAGTAAGAAATTGCTTCTAAGAAAGCTATAAACACAACTGTGTTATTTCTCTAAGTTTAGAACAAATGTATGAACAGCAAAGAATATGAGAGCTTGAGAGTTTTTCGCGTGAGAGAGTTCTTGCAATAATATTCGTCTTGGTTCGTCATTTGAAGAATGAGCTATGATATCCTTTATATAGCCACTTGAATATTGGAGAGAATATTTTACCGTTAGAGAAGATATTTCCAATATCAAATAGTACTGTCCTTTGTACTATTGTAGCAGAGAGACGGCGCACAAAATGTGGGTGTAGCAATTGTCTGCTGAGCTGTGATTATACCATATATGGAATGTATCAGAGGAATAATCTTCTTGCAGAGAATTTTGTCTATCCCAATTAAGGAAAGATTTGCTGGCATATTCCAACGGATATATTAAAATAATCTTCTTCAAATAATTCTTCAGATAGTTCAGATCAACAATCAATATCAGAGTCTTCAGTCTTCAGATTCTTCTGGAAACTTCAGAGCCTAAGATGTTCTTCAGATGTTGATGAATCAGAGTCTGGTGCAGCTGTGTGCTTGAAGCGTAACATGCTCTTAGATCAGAGTCTTCACTCAGATCAGAGTCTTCTCTCATTCAGAGTCTCTTCACTCAGAGTCTTCTTTCATTCAGATTCTTGATAATATATGCAGCGTGTTGTATCTTCAGAATCTTGATGACTAAGCTCTTATACTTCAGATTCTTCTAATCTTCAGATGCTCTTGAGCCATTCAGAATTTATTGTTCACATCAAATTTGCTCTTTAAGATTAAAATCTTTTGTGCCTGTAGAAAACAGTTTAGAACAAATTTAGAGAGTATAATTCTTGTATACAAATTATCATTAATGTTATCACCAAAACATAGAGATATTACTAAGACACAATCTGTGCTCTTACAATCTCCCCCTTTTTGATGATGACAAAACATGAGCAATTTGTTCAATAAAAATATGAATTAAAATTACTCCCCCTGAGATTAACAATCTCCCCCTGAAATGAATACTCTAATGGAATTAGATACTTCCCTTTCTGGTTGAGTACATTTCAGATTCAGAGCCTGATTACATTTCAGATTCAGAGCCTGATTGAATCCTGGTTAACATCCTGATTTAAACCTGGTTGACATATGTTTGACTTCTAGAGTCAAAGCTTGATGCCATATTAAAGCTTGATGCCAGATGAACAACTTCAGAACACCTGGTTGTTTATCTTGCCATTTCCTGTCTTGAGTTATCTTTTAGATCATAGTACTCAAGGTTAAATATCAGAGTCTGGTCTACTCAGATTTAGCTATTTTTGATCAGGTTCTGAACAGATAGATCTCAGGAAAAACTTCAATGAAATTTGTCAGAGTCTGGTTAAATTCAAAGAATGTTAGTAACATGTCTGACTTAGTTCAGATAATTGCTTATAGATTTGAACAATCAGATTCTATTTTGTTTCTCCCCCTTTTTGTCATAATCAAAAAGATTTTTAAAAGACAGTAAAGATGCAGAAGAAACACATATCCAGATAAGCAAAAAGATCATTGTCATTAAGTCAAGAGAACATTCAGATTCAGATAAAAACAAACAAAACATATCAGAAGAAAATCAAAACAAAGCAGAACATGAAAAGCTTGTGCAAAACATCAAGTAGGTTTAGCAGATGAGGCTTGTTGAGAAGCAATGAGTTGCAGCAGTGCTGTAATCCTTTCTGAATTTTCATCTTGCTTAGCCATCCAAGATTTCATTTCTTCATTTGTTTTCTTTTGATCAACCATAAAATCCTTAAGTTCTTTGACATCCTTCTGAAGATCTGTAGATTCTGAAATAGCAGATTCTGAAACAATAGATTCTGAAACAATCTTAGTAACATCAGGTGCAGGAATTTCTGGAGGTGGAGGAGCTTCTAGAAGAAGAATAGGAGGAGGGTTTCTCTTAATCCGTTTTTGATAAGCAGCAAGCCTTACTTTTGACAATCTAAGACATTGAGTCCTGATTTTCAAAGCCTCCCTATTCAGTCTGTAAAGATATTTCTTCCAAACAGCATTAGCAGCCTCTTTGTCCATAGTAGTCATGCAAACATCCATAATGTCAGCAAAGTCTGAGACATTATCCTTATCAAAATCTCTTAACAGAGTATAAACACTTGATCCCAATTCTGCTTCATCAGGGATTCTGGGTTGGGTTGGTTGTGTTTGTGGTGTTTGTTCAGAAGGTTTAGGTTGTGAAGATGGATGTTCAGATGTTTGTGGTTCAGAAGGTTGAGGTTGTGAAGATGGATGTTCAGATGTGGGTTGGTTGTTTTGTGGTTCAGATGTTTGTTGGGTTTCTGTTGGTTGTGGAGTGTTTTGAATTTCAATAGGTTGTGGAGTGAGAGTTTGAGTTGGGGAATTTTGTGGAGAAGGTGGATGTTCAGAAGTTGGAGATTTAAACAGCTGTTTCCAAACACTCTCAGAACGAGGTTGTTTGAGATCATTCAAGCATTCATTAATGTAACCAGATGATTCATCATCAGATGATGTATCAGAGTGGTTAGATTTTTCAGAAGTTGAAGATAAAATGACAGACTGGTTTAAAGGTGTGATATCTAATATCTCATTAGGATTAATGAGATTTTCAGGTTGGTCAGAGTGTTCAGGGTGAACATCCTCTGGAATGGTATATTCTGGGATAGTGTTTTGTGGTTGTGGTGTTGTTTGTTGAGTTTGTTGTGGAATTTCTGTTTGTATGTTTGTTGGTTGTGGTGTATGAGTCTCAGATGGTCTAGATCTTTTAAATATGAGGGGTGAGTCAGATGGTGTGGGGGTAGCAGAGTGATGAACAGGATTAGAATCAGTGTTAAATACCTGTTTCAGAGTATCTCTAATTTCTTCAAAAGTTGCTGCAGGAGGATTTGGTTGAACCTTCTTCAGCTTCTTCCTTTTCTTCTTCTTTTCAGCATCTGAATGCTTCCTTTTCTTCTGATGACCTTCACTATCAGCTTTTCTCTTACGTCTTCTTTCCCTTGTCAAATCAGGAAGAACTTGGCCTTCCTTCTGCACAAGATTGGCAGGAATCTCAACACCATCTCTTATGCAGCGAGCAACATACTCAGCAATAAGTTCTCTAGGTTCATCTGAGGTGAATAAAGGAAAATCTTCAACAGGAATCCTTCTTCCCCTAACTTCTTCAGAGTTAGTTTTCCTTGGTTTCTCAGATAAATCATCAACCAGTTTCATCCTTCTCAGAGTCAAACCGTTTATTTCAGAGCCAATGATATAAGTCAGATCTTCTGTCAACCCAGCCTCTTGCAGATGCGCCACAAGTTGGTTTTCTATCAGAATATCTGAAATCAGCCTTCCCATAGGAATCCATGTTCTGACTTTTCCAGATTTATCTCTAGCTGTTTCCCTTGTTTCCTTGACGTGAGACACCAGATGATTAAACAACAGATATGGAAGATAAATCTGAATGTTTTGGTGTAAACAATACATGAAGTAAAGTTGTTCAGCATTAACATAATCAGAAGAGTTTGAAGAGGGTCTATGAAAGATGGTGTTCATGAAAATCTTAGCCCATATCTTGTAAGTGGGTTTCAGGAACTTAACCTTCTTACAAGGTTCACCAGTAGTGCAGATTTCTTGACATACATCTTTCAGGTCTTCACGCGCAGAAGACAGAGAGGTTACTCCATCAGTTGCCTTAAAACCAATGAGTTTCCTTATCAGATTTTCAGTGATAACAATCTTTTTCCCCAGCACAGAGGAGTGAATGAACTTTGGAGTAGCAAATGCATGGATCCAGAACTCCTTCACTAACTTTGGATACACAGGACCCATAAGCCTGTCAAAGTAACCGTCCCAGCCTTGTGCTTTGATTGAAGAAATCAGATCAAACCCATTTTCAGCAAGATCTTCTAAATCCACGAAACTTTCACACAGTACTTCTAGTGAATCAACAGGAGTTAGGAGAGTGCGTACTGGTTCTATGACAGTGGTAGCATCTTTGGTAGTAACAGCTTTTGAAGTAGATGCCATTGTTGATGATGAAGAAGATGAAGGTTTCTGAGTTCTTTTAGGGTTTGAAAAGAGAGAGAACAACAGACAAAAGCGCATATGTGTTTGAGAATGTGAAAAGTGTGAATGTGTTAAGAGAGTGGTTTATATAGACAAATAAAGCACGCATGGGAAACACAACAGATACACATAGGACACATACGCACGTTTGCATTAAATGAAAAGTAATCATTTTTAATTATGATATGACATTTGGGGGAAAATCAAGACAGATTGAGATTTTCAAAGCAATACCTTAAACGTCATAATCAGTAGGTGTACTCCATCTTTTCAGATTCTGAGTGACACGTGTTTGCTTGCATGTGATTCTATAACTCTTAAGGAATGAAACGTTTTCAACTTTCAGATCCTCTGAGATGGTCAGTATAGAGTTTCACACAAAAAAATAATTCACAGATAAATTAAACAAGCAAAACAGATGAAATACTTCAGAGTGTTAAACACTTAGCATCTGAGAAGTTGACTCTGAGAAATATTACTCTGGACAAAAATCCATACAAATATTTTTCAGAATAAACTTAAACCTATCTTCAGCAAGGGGTTTTGTGAAAATATCTGCCCATTGATGATCTGTATCAACAAAGGCTAAATTTATTACACCCTTCTGAACATAGTCTCTGATGAAATGATGTTTAATCTCTATATGTTTGGCCTTAGAGTGTAAAATTGGATTTTTGGATAAACATATAGCTGAAGTATTGTCACAGAAGATAGAAAGATTACTCTCATAGATTTGATAATCTTCTAGTTGACTCTTCATCCAGAGCATCTGAGTGGAACATCCAGCAGCAGCAATGTATTCTGCCTCTGTGGTTGATAGTGCAATTGTTGGTTGCTTCTTGCTGTACCACGAGATCAGATGACTTCCAAGAAACTGACAGCTTCCAGAAGTACTTTTGCGCTCAACTCTATCTCCAGCATAGTCAGCATCACAGAATCCAACTAGTGAATATTTGTCAGATCTTCTGTAACACAAACCAACATTAGCAGTACCTTTCAGATACCTTAGAATCCTCTTAACAGCAGTTAAGTGTGATTCTCTAGGATCTGATTGGAATCTAGCACATAAACAAACACTAAACAGAATGCCTGGTCTAGAAGCAGTCAAATAAAGAAGAGATCCTATCATACCTCTGTAGAGTTTCTGATCTACCTTCTTACTTACCTCTTCCTTACCTAGAGTGCTTGTAGGATGCATTGGAGTCTTTGCCATTTTTCTATCCAGCATGTTAAACTTCTTCAGAAGCTCTTTAACATACTTGGTCTGATGTATGTAGGTGCACTCTGGAGTCTGATTTACTTGGATTCCCAGAAAGAATCTCAGTTCTCCCATCATGCTCATCTCAAATTCTTCCTGCATACATTTAGCAAACTCCTTTCCAAGCATAATATTTGTTGATCCAAAAATAATATCATCTACATAAATTTGACAAATCAACAAATCTTTCTTAATGGTTTTACAAAATAGTGTGGTATCCACTTTTCCTCTGATGAAATTTTTCTTCAGAAGAAAATTACTCAACCTCTCATACCAAGCTCTGGGAGCTTGTTTTAGTCCATAAAGAGATTTTTTCAGTTTGTAAACATGATCTGGAAAATTTTCATTTTCAAAACCAGGAGGTTGGTGGACATACACTTCCTCTTCTATAATTCCATTAAGAAAAGCACTTTTAACATCCATCTGATAAAGAGTGATGTTATGTTGTGCAGCAAATGAAATAAGCAAGCGTATAGACTCTAACCTTGCAACAGGAGCATATGTTTCTGTGTAGTCTATGCCTTCTTGTTGACTGTAGCCTTGAGCAACCAGTCTTGCTTTGTTCCTTTCAACTTCTCCTTTTTCATTAAGTTTATTTCTGAAAACCCATTTTGTTCCAATGACATTGAAACCTTTAGGTCTTGGAACCAGATCCCAGACTTCATTCCTTGTGAATTGATTCAGCTCCTCTTGCATAGCTAAAATCCATTCATTATCTTCCAGAGCCTCATCAACAGATGTTGGTTCTATAATTGACACTAAGCCACAGAAGGAAGATTCAGAAGTTCTGAGAAATGCTCTTGTCCTTATTGGATCATCTTTCTTTCCAATTATCACATCCTCTGGATGAGAAGCTTTCATTCTGGAAGAAGATCCTCTGACTGTTGGTCTTTCAGAAATATGCAGATTGTCAAGTTGGGAAGTTAGAGGCGTAGCATCTGGGTTTGCTTCAGAGTCTTTGTCTTCAGTCTTGTCTGCCTCTGAGCCTTCAGAGTCTGTGAGAATAACTTCTCTATCTGCAGAACTTTCAACTTGCTTTGGCTTTTCAGAGCCAAGCTTATCATCAAATCTAACATGAATAGATTCTTCCACAATCTGTGTTTCAGTATTGAATACTCTGTAGCCTTTAGAGCGTTCAGAATAACCAAGCATGAAACACTTCTGTGCTTTGGAATCAAACTTGTTCAGATGATCTTTAGTGTTAAGCATATAACAAATACATCCAAATGGATGAAAATAAGCAATGTTGGGCTTTCTGTTTCTCCACAATTCATAGGGAGTCTTTTCCAGAAGAGGTCTTACAGACACTCTGTTCTGAATATAACATGCTGTATTTATTGCTTCTGCCCAAAAGTATTTTGCCAGATTTGTCTCGTTAATCATGGTTCTGGCCATTTCTTGCAATGTTCTATTTTTCCTCTCTACAACTCCATTTTGTTGTGGAGTTCTAGGACAGGAGAAATTATGTGCAATTCCTTTTTCAGAAAAATATTTTTCAAAATATTTGTTTTCAAATTCACCACCATGATCACTTCTGACTTTAATAATTTTGCATTCTTTTTCAGTCTGGACTTGATTGCAGAAGTCAATGAACACAGAATGAGACTCATCCTTGTGTTTTAGAAACTTTACCCATGTCCATCTGCTGTAGTCATCTACAATGACTAACCCATACTTCTTGCCTCTGATGGATGCAGTTTTCACTGGTCCAAACAGATCAATATGAAGTAATTCCAATGGTCTAGAGGTGGAAACAACATTTTTTGGTTTAAAATGAGATTTTGAAAATTTACCCTTTTGACATGCGCCATACAGAGCATCTGAATTGAACTTCAGATTAGGGAGTCCTCTGACCAGATTGAGTTTATTAATCTGAGATATACGTCTCATATTAATATGTCCCAATCTTCTATGCCAGACCCATTGCTCATCATTCACAGATAAAAGGCATTTTACATTTTGAACTTTAAGTTCTGAAAGGTTAATTTTGTAAATGTTGTTTTTCCTCTTTCCACTGAATAGGATTGAACCATTCTTTTGACATACAGCTTTGCAACATTTTTGATTAAAGATGATATCATAACCATTGTCACTTAATTGACTTATGGACAATAGATTATGTTTCAATCCTTCAACTAACAGAACATTAGAAATAGAGGGTAGGTTACCATTACCTATTGTACCAGAGCCAATGATCTTGCCCTTCTGGTTCCCTCCAAATTTCACGTCCCCTCCAGATCTAAGTTCCAGGCTTTGGAACATAGACCTTTCGCCCGTCATATGTCGTGAGCATCCAGAGTCCAGGTACCATGATTGGTGTCTGGATTTTGCTGCTAAGAACATCTGCAACAGGTATTATTTGACTTTTAGGTACCCAGATCTTCTTGGGTCCTTTGGGGTTAGATGTTCTGTGGTTTTGCCTAAACTTCTGTTTTTCAACATAGTGTTTATTTTGGCTAACCCTTGGCTTAAACACATAAGTACTCTTTTCAGAGCTTGTATGTTTAATATCATTCAGATGACCAAACTTAAAATGAGAATACAGAGGAGTCTTCTTGATGAAGAGTTTATCAACAGATTTTGGATTGCTTCCAGAGGAGGATTCACATCCAATGCCTCTTCTGTTGTTCCCACTAACACCATAGATCATAGAAGCCATTTTGCTTCTGTCTATGCTTTTAGTGAGGAATCTTTTAAAACTGGAGTCATATTTTTCTAAAATATTTTCACTTGACTCTGTTTCAGTATCAGATTCTTGTTGAGTTGTTTCTAAATCATTTTTGAGTTTTAAATTTATTTCTTTCTGCTCAACAAGTTCTGTTCTCAGAAGATCAATCTCAGATTCAAGATTGCTTTTCAGCTTCTTGTATTTGAGTTTAATCTTGCTGTAGCTTTCCAACATGTCAGATAAACTTTCAACAAGTTCAGCTCTGGAGAGTTCAGAAAATACCTCTTCAGAGTCAGAGTCTGATTCTGACTCAGATTCAGATGATGACGTTCCTTCATCTTGATCATTTGTGTTGGCCATCAGCGCAACATTTGCACATTTTTCCTCAGATTCAGAAGATGATTCAGATTCATCTGAGTCATCCCATGTAGCCATCAGAACCTTTTTCTTTTTATCAAACTTCCTTTTGGGTTTTTCCTTTTGAAGTTTGGGACATTCACTCTTGTAGTGTCCAGGTTCTTTACATTCAAAGCAAGTGACCTCTTTCTTGCCAGATCTTCTGTGTCCAGAAGATTCTCTCTTTTGATCAGATCTTTTGAAGTTGTTGAACTTCTTCCCTTTGTGCTTCCAGAGTTTGTTGATCCTTCTGGACAGCATGGATAGTTCATCTTCTTCTTCAGAAGAAGATTCCTCAGAGCTTTCTTCATTTACCTGCAAGGCTTTAACAGATTTGTTAGATTTAAAAGCTAAGGATTTACCTTTATCTTTCTTCTGGGGTTCATCTTCCTCCAGCTCAATCTCATGACTTCTCAAAGAACTGATGAGTTCTTCTAATGAGATTTTGTTCAGATCCTTGGCCAGCTTCAATGCAGTCACCATAGGTCTCCATCTGGTAGGAAGACTTCTGATGATCTTCTTGACATGATCAGATGTTGAGTAGCCCTTGTCCAGAACTTTCAACCCAGCTGTTAGAATCTGAAATCTGGAAAACATAGTCTCAATGTTCTCAGATTCTTCCATTTTGAACGCTTCATACTTCTGTATCAGCGCCAGAGCCTTTGTTTCTTTCACCTGAGAATTTCCCTCATGAGTCATTTTGAGAGACTCAAACATATCATGAGCAGTGTCTCTGTTGGTAATCTTCTCATACTCTGTATGAGAGATTGCATTAAGAAGTATGGTTCTGGCTTTATGATGATTCTTGAATTCTTTCTTCTGCTCCTCAGTCATTGATTTTCTATCAATCTTTTTGCCATCCTTAGTAGGATGTTCATATCCATCAATGACTAAATCCCAGAGATCAGCATCATACCCCAAGAAAAAACTTTCAAGTCTATCTTTCCAATAATCAAATTTTTCTCCATCAAACATTGGAGGTTTGGTGCTGATTCTGTCTCCTTCATATTTGTTGCTTGATGTAGGAATATCACCCATATTAGCAACCAAATAAATAACAGAGTATTCTTCTCACTGGATCTTTATCTGTCACGGTTAAGTGAATGCACACTCAGAACCGGAGCTCTGATGCCAACTGAAGGTGAGAAAATACTTAGAAGGGGGGGGGGGGGTTGAATAAGTATGACAGAAAATAATCAAAGATAAAAACTCAAGTATTTTTATCCTGGTTCGTTGAACTCAACTACTCCAGTCCACCCTTTTCAAGAGTGATTTGCCTTTCTCAACAAGGACTTAATCCACTATTCAAATCAACTGATTACAAATAGCAACACCTAAGAACAACTGTTCTTAGTCTTCTCAAGAGCTACTGATCTAACCTAGATCCTCTTAAGGAAAACTTCCTTTACAAATTAATGTAATACAATGTAAGAGTAAGAAATTGCTTCTAAGAAAGCTATAAACACAACTGTGTTATTTCTCTAAGTTTAGAACAAATGTATGAACAGCAAAGAATATGAGAGCTTGAGAGTTTTTCGCGTGAGAGAGTTCTTGCAATAATATTCGTCTTGGTTCGTCATTTGAAGAATGAGCTATGATATCCTTTATATAGCCACTTGAATATTGGAGAGAATATTTTACCGTTAGAGAAGATATTTCCAATATCAAATAGTACTGTCCTTTGTACTATTGTAGCAGAGAGACGGCGCACAAAATGTGGGTGTAGCAATTGTCTGCTGAGCTGTGATTATACCATATATGGAATGTATCAGAGGAATAATCTTCTTGCAGAGAATTTTGTCTATCCCAATTAAGGAAAGATTTGCTGGGCATATTCCAACGGATATATTAAAATAATCTTCTTCAAATAATTCTTCAGATAGTTCAGATCAACAATCAATATCAGAGTCTTCAGTCTTCAGATTCTTCTGGAAACTTCAGAGCCTAAGATGTTCTTCAGATGTTGATGAATCAGAGTCTGGTGCAGCTGTGTGCTTGAAGCGTAACATGCTCTTAGATCAGAGTCTTCACTCAGATCAGAGTCTTCTCTCATTCAGAGTCTCTTCACTCAGAGTCTTCTTTCATTCAGATTCTTGATAATATATGCAGCGTGTTGTATCTTCAGAATCTTGATGACTAAGCTCTTATACTTCAGATTCTTCTAATCTTCAGATGCTCTTGAGCCATTCAGAATTTATTGTTCACATCAAATTTGCTCTTTAAGATTAAAATCTTTTGTGCCTGTAGAAAACAGTTTAGAACAAATTTAGAGAGTATAATTCTTGTATACAAATTATCATTAATGTTATCACCAAAACATAGAGATATTACTAAGACACAATCTGTGCTCTTACAATATGGTCAATTCCCTCGCAACTCACAGCGAGGCTTTGGAGATTCAAACCTCCCTGCTTACACTAACACCTATAGGACCCTTCCCTGAGAGACATGTGGATGTTGTAACAACCATTAATGAAGAACAATTAGAAAATCCTAGGGAGAATGATCATGAGTATGAGGAGAGTTTTTGTGAAAAAAGCATAATTATTGAAAAAAAATCCACCGACACCACCCGAAACGGAGGTTGTCGAAGAGGTAGAGAAGGAAGCACCTACTGTTTCTCCTCCTCCCTATACCCCACCTATTTCTTTCCACAAAGGGGTGTGGAAGCTAAAGTAAACTCCCAATCCAAAACATATGTGGAGGTATTGGAAAATATCCACACTAATGTACCTTTGTCTAAGGTCCTTCATAAAAAAAGAAAATTCGAAGACCATGAAACTAGGGTCATCATTACCGTTTAAAAGGGTAAGATCAACTCTTGAGGTGGTGGATGAAATAACTAAGCCCAAATTTGAAAAACTGATACTCAGGATAGATCCAAAACCACCACCACAAGTTCAAAACAATGAACTATCCTACAGAAGAAAGAAAGGAAAAGGTGAGGGATATGAGAGATGGCTTGATAATTGGCCATGGAAACCGATGACTATTCAAAGTTCGATCGAGGAACCATTCTTGAAAGAACCACCACGAGTACTTGCACTCCTTAGCCGTTGAGCTATCAACGTTAAACAAAGCGTTGTGTGGGAGGCAACCCACAAGGTCTTTATTTTAATTTGTTTGTTTAAATTTGCAGAAAATAAAAAATGTATCGCTTGTTACTCTTTAGCCATATCTAGGTGAAAACTCTCTACATGACGATGAGCTGTGCCCACGGACATTCCTACAAGTGTCACTCTGCTGGTGGTGACACTATTTTTGAGTACTTCCTCCGGAAGCGGGCAACATGATGAGTTGGTTCTAAAATTACACAAATGAAGGAATCTCAAAATGCTCGCCGCCGAAGTAGAAGTGATCAACGAAAACATGGACATCAAGAGCAGGATTATAGAGGATTTGGCATGCAGTAGCATTCATACATGTTCTATCTTTCCTTTTTCCACCTTTTACTAAAACATTAAGGACAATGTTTGGTTTAAGTGTGGGGAAGGAACTCTACCGCTTTCATTTATCGCTTTTTAGTTTGATTTATTGTTTTATTTCATACTTTTAGGAATTTTATCTGTTTTTAACGTTATGTCAAAGTCTTTGCATGTGTTGTCGAGTCTTTATGTGTGGTTTTGGCTTGTTATTCAATTTCCCCAAAATATCAAATTTTCAAAATTCTAACCTTTAACAAAATTTCAAAATTTCAAAATTCTAACCTCCAACAAATTTTTGCTTCGATTCATGACATGGTACTCTGAGAGTATATAGGTTGTTCAGGCTATGTTAGAAAAGAACGGGGGGGGGGAAGGGAAAGATTTGATAAAATTGATACCGTCCTGACACCCTTAACCCCCTAAATATGCAAAGTCAATTTGAGTACCCATTATGCCGAGACCTTAAAGCTCCAGTTTCTTTCAATAATCCCTAAGTAGTTTATTTAAGCAGTCAGCACCATCCTAAACACACTAAGTAAGAAACCGATGCAAATAAGTGGATGATCTCTGGTTTAAAATGAGAAATTAAGAAAGAAAAAATTATGAATAAAAAGACATGTTCCTTCTAAGTTAGGTGTTCCTCACCCGATCACTTAGCCTAACGGTACAAACTCTTTAAGTTCAATTGATGCTTAAGCATATTTGCAGAGAAAAAAATGATATAACATCGAGATCATAGTCACTAACAGGTTTACTTGCCATGAATGTGTATGGATAACGGGCTTAATGTGACTGCACTATAATGAGATGGGGTGAAAGAGAGCATGAGATATAGGTTGAGTTATAATGGTATGATTCCGATTGGTTTGCATAAGTAGGGAGTTTTTGAAATTGTGTCGTTACGGTATCCTTGGTATTGATATTTAGTACCTATCAATCTAACATTAGCCTAGCAACCACGTATGATTAGAGTCTCATCGTATCTTTGTTTTGAACTATGCTTATTTCTTTTTAGCGTGTTGGTTGATTGCTTGAGGACAAGCAATGGTTTAAGTGTGGGGGTGTTTGATAACGCGAAATCATATCGTTTATTTGGCTTGATTTACATGCATTTATTTTTTACTATTGTTAATTTATCTTGATTTATGTTCTATTATACGGTTAATTTTACTTTGTTTTGCAGATTGTGGAGAATTTGGTTAAAGAAAGAAAAGAAGAAGAAATGGAAGGAAAAGAGAGAAGAAAAACAGAAAATAACAGAGAAATGGACTTTGCGCATGTGACGCTCGTCACAACATCATCACGGTCGTCACGTACATGACGGTCGTCACAGAGCAACACGATCGTCACGTTCGTCACGCCCGTCACAAATTCATCACGATCGTCATGCTCTCAAAAACATAATAACGTCAAACACAGAAGTGGCCACAAGCACGTTCAACTTAATCTCCTCCTGCACTTTCTCCACTAACTGCCCACTACTGGAAGTTACTCCCACTTTCCCCATAACTCATGCATGATCTCTGGAAGTTGAGAAATGAAACATCTCCTATAAATAGGCCTGAGATTCACAGCATTGGGGGGTGGGGGGGCTTCGACGTATCGAAGTGCTACCGAAATTTCCATTGATGCTGAATTTACGTTCTTGCATTATTTTCCCATTTCCTTTCCTTTTTATTTTCATTTGTATCGCCGTATTTCTTCCTGTACCTTTTACTTCTCGCCAAAGTAAAATCCTGCCGACATTGTGGAGGACTACTCAAGGAATCGAGATTAGTATAATTTACAGGTTTTTTTTAATTAGATTATTATTTTATTTCTGTCAGTATGCATGTTATCTTATTCTGCAGCAATTGTTTATTTCCGTTTGCATTAATTATCATGTCTAACTAAATTAGTTTTATCGGTATGTAATCGAATTAGTAGGATGGGATTCGATAATACCTAATGCACCTTCCCTTTTACAAACACCTTTCTGGCCGTAGTTTTTAATCAAAATCTTCTAAATAAACCTTCGTCGCGAAAGCGAGAAATTATTTACAGTAGTTTTGCCACGAAAGTGGGAAATTCATTAAGGCACGAGCCGGCACACAAAAGCTGGGGTTCAAACCGGATAGTAAGAACTAGGCATTGATTTTAAACACAACGAAAGTGCTTTAAAAGAAATCCGAATTTATTTGTTTTCAAAAAGTAGTTTTAACCCCGAATGGGACTGCGAGAGCGTACATTCCGCCTTAGAATTATGACCCGAGTCAACAACTATTACGGTGAGAATCGAATATCAAGCTATTGATTAACTTGAACATTTAATTCTTTGAATTCACAACCGGACTTTAATTTATCCAAAGGAAAGGTCTAAAGCGAGAAATAACCTTTTGCGTGATGTAACAACAACGCTAAGAGATTCGGGGATCGGGGGTTGGTTATGCATAGGGTAGGTATTTCACATCCTAAACATCTGTAGTAATCTACAGGAACCTTTTGTTTGTTGTATGCTATGTTTGCTAAATGTTTGCTATGGATTAGGTAAAAGGTGTAGGTTAAAAACCTAAAGATATATACACTAAGTTTGCTCACAAAGATATCGCATCTTCTGCCTACGTATCATAACTAGGATAGAATCAGAGCAATCGTAGTTCACCTCACTAGGTTTGAAGAACACTTGATATGATCAAGGTTCAAGGGGGAACAAACATTACAATGCTTGTGTAGAATTTAAGGAAACTCTCTAAATCTAAGTTGAACACTCAAGAGAGGGAAGTAAGTAATCATGACAATGATTCTTACATAGAGTTAACAAACTCTATCCTAAGTTCTAATTGAAAGAGCACTCCTAACAAGGGGTAGGTTTTTTAGACTTAAGCAAAGTCTAATGGATAGGTTCTAACTTAACTAAGTGGGTAGATGACTTAACGAAGTCGAGGGAGATGAGCTATCTATGACCCAAAGGTCAACAGAGAGACTTTCCTTTGGAAGGAGAAAAGAGGAGGCAACTTGGATGAGAACTAAAGAGTTCCATCACTTGGGGAAACTAAACTTAATAAAGCAGGATGAATACAAGAAACATGGTTATGATCAAAAATATACAAGCATGTTACAACAAGCAAGTACGTAAAAATAGGAGGAATGGTTACAACCAAAGCATACAAGCGTATCACAATAGGCAAGCAAAGATGAGTTCTTACAAGACTCAATGAAAGGGAAAGACTGAAGCATAATCTTGACAAAAACGAAGGTAACGACCAATGCGAATAAGTCAAACATCATGGGGAAATTACATGGAAAGAAAATGAATCAAACATCATGCTTACAAGCAACAAGTAATTATAATTACATCAAGGGTTTGACAAACATAGAACTCATATTAATCACAACAACAAATAGGAGAAGAATGAATCAAAAGCTTGAAACGATTCATAGGGTAAAAACCCTAAAAAGAAACATGAGCGTTTTCAATGAAAAATTGTTTTCACAAATAAAAGTATTGAATGTTAATGCACCACATGAAATTATATACAAATACGAGATAATTGCAAAAAGAACCGATTAAAAATAATAAAAAACGAAGAAGTTACGATTTTTACAAGATTTAAACAATTAAAATACAACAAGGAAATTAGTGATAAAAAGAAAGGGGGAGGCGCCTGGTGGGTGTTGAACCCACCACCCTTTGCATAACAATTCAAAATCAAGCTATCTAGGCTAGGACGCGTGTTTGAGAATAAAATGGAAATGAAAGAGAAAATATTGAAAATCAGGCAAGTATGAAAAATAATAAAAAGGGTTGATCTCCACTGTGGATCGAACCCAGGACAAGTAGGTGAAAGGCGCATGATAAGGTGAGAGTTTAACCACTGGAGTGGCAATACATCCATGTATTTCGCCACCCCTAAAATTTAAATACTTAAACAAGGCATGAAAATCTGGGCAAGGCAACAAGCATGAGAAGCAAGCAAGAACATGGATACGACAACATCATAACTTCATCAATACTCAACCAAATGCAACAAACTTTTAGCCTATCTTGAGTGAAATATCATGAGGAATTCAGTAGTGATCTCAGTTTTTTAAGATGATGCATATATTTTGAAATTCGAATACAAATGCAATTTGAAGCTTAGGAATGCATAATGGTGGATACAACTCATGACAGCAAAGATTTTGATCAAATGAAAATATGAACCCCTCCCAAATACATCATTTAAGGATTTTGGACGCCAAAATTATGCAAAGATAGCTCTATTCTTAAACGGGTGTGTACATGGTAGTGTGAAGCTTTGAAAATGCAATTTGAATGTCACACCTCAAAACAGCAAGACATGTGAGCAGGTAAGGGTATGCACAACTCAAACATATAAACCAATGATTCTTGATGCACAAATCATACCAAAGCAAGTTTAATCAAAAAATGACATGTAAACTGCACAAAATACCTTTGAAAATGCACTTTGATGGCCATAGCTCAAAATAAGAGGGATCATGATCAAATGGAAGTGTGCACATCCTATGAATATGTTATCTAGTGATCCTAGATGCCTAGATCAAACAGAAACAATTCCAAACCAGAAATGGCATGTAAGTTGCAAGAAATGCCTTTCAAAATGCACTTTGGAAGTTATGAATCAAAATTGTCATGAATGAACTCAAAGAGAACCACACACATATTTTAAATATGCTACTCATGATCATGCCCAAAGAAATAATCTCTAACCCAAACTGAATCATAAAATGACCATTCAATTGCAACTTTATGGAAGTAGTTTAGAACAAACTTGCATTTAACAAAAATTTAAAACAACAGCTCAACATCATGTTTCTCAAACCACAATTTGACAGTCACTGAATACATACAAAGGGTGAAAGCTTTTAAGTTTTGAAAATGAAACCTGACACCAGAGGTTGACAAACCTCAAAGTGACTTGGCAGCCAAACAAAATCATGAACTAAAAAACACATATCATCAGAAAAAGGAAGCTTCAACAGCTCTGAATCATGTTAACAGAAACAATCCAAACCAACATGTTGACAATTAAAATGAATTGATGCACTCAACAGGGCTCTCTCAGAGCCAGAACAATTTAACAATGCTGATGCAGAAATGACAGACATGCCAATCATAATCATGTTAATCTCTAAACAAAGCACAACTGCATAATGATACAAGGACATAAAATGAACATGTGAAATGCTAAATGGTACTCATCTTCATAATGATACAAAGCACACAAAAATGAACATGCTGGCAGAATTCAAACAGTTATTTGATTAATCAATATGCCTAGCCAAACACAGAAACAAACAGCCAAGACTAATGCAGCCACAAGCAGAAGCCGCAAGTGGCTTAGGACCTTGCCTAACAAATAGAGTTTAACAAACTCAAAATAGCAATAACTCCTCTTGTAACCAAAATAAATTAGCACAATGCCTTAAGGGCAGACATGACATGAATCAAAGAGATCAAAGCATGAAATATTGGCAGTCAAGTGTAAAACGGATAGGCACATATTACAATCATGGCATATGCATAAATTTCACATAGAGGTATAACAACAAGGAATTGGATTTGAGAATGGCATATCAGTTGTAAATTGTACATTTTGATTGAAAGCATGAATAGAAAGTTGCAATTCCAAATCAAACCTAGTTTCAAGAACTCAAACACAACATGAATAGCACATGTAGGGATCCTAATCCAAAATGGTCAACAAAGGATCAAAGTTAAGTGAGGCTGCACTGACCTCCCAAGTTGTTTTGCAGCAGAACCAACATAAGACAAATGTGACTCATCCAACAATAGCTCATGACAGAAATTAACTCAAATATCCACAAGACATGATCATACCAAGGCAAAGGCATATCCAAGGAAGTTTACATGCTCAAAATAGTAGGCATAATACAAACTGGCAGATTTGCTCATAGATCACATTTTGCAATTAAACACAATACATACTAAGCACATCAATCATGTTCATGACAGAAATGAAAGGATAGTAACCACTAACCTTTTATAGACCAAAACAAAAGCTTGTTGCAATAAATAAAACCTTGAGAAAGACTTCAGCTGTTGTCCAACCTTGCTTTGATGAAAACAACTTTCTTGCACTTGAAGGAAATGTGAAGAACTTGTGACAGACCTCAAAATAAATGAGGATGAAGTTGCTTTATGTTATGGACAGCTGAGGCATTATATATCAAAGGTGTGTGGATGGTTAGAATGAGGAAAACAACTATGGTTAGAGGTTTGGCAGATTTTGAGTATAAGGTCAAACTTGCTTGGTTTGAGGGTTGACTTTTGGGAGAATGGTGTTTATGAGTGGTTTAAGAGTATGAACCCCTTCTACACAACATTTATGGATTGTGCAGATGGTTTTTGATGGTTTGGAATGTGTGGAAATGGGTTTTGGAAGCCAACTGCCCAAGACAGATTTTAGTGAAACTTGGAATTTTGAAAATGAAGTAAACAAGAAAGGAGTGAGAGCTGTGATTTTCTCTTGGTTCTAAGAGTGCTCTGGTGTGTTTGACATAGAGGGAGCCTCTACTTATAGAAAAATGAAGGGTGAGGATAGATTTGTAACTTGGCACTTTTGGAGGGATTTTGAAAAAAGGTAACCCTTGGCTTGATGTTTGTTGCAGCTGCATACATCACTCTCTTGGCTCAATGTGAGGAGAAAATCAAGTGGAATGAGATACATGAGATGACTGAATAGGGAATAGAGTGCAGATGTCAAAAAGTTTCTCTTTCCTCTCTTGAATTCTTTGATTATTTTAATACCACTTGCGTGCAACTTGCTATTCCTTCAAATCCTTCACTTCTTCTACATTTTCCCTCCCTACACTCTCTAAGTATTAGATACAAACATGATCCAAGGGATGAGAATAGCTCAAGTGGTCAAAGGATGAGTTTGTGACAAATTGACAATGTAGGACTCAAGTGTTAAAACACCATCTTGTTAAATTCATAACTCTCAGCTCATAAGGGCTATGGAGGAGTTCTAATACATTTTGGAAATCCCTCATGTAGCTCTACAACTTTCATGTTTTCATGTGTTTCATATTCCCAAAGGAACTTGGCCAAAAAAGCCTCTCAAAGTTGCTGAAAAGCAAGCCTAAAAGTGAAAATTTTCTAAGTTAATTTTCCCTCTTGTAATGAATTTGGTCATAACTCCAAATCTATGCATTTCCTGATCATGGAGCACTTTGGGAATTTTTTAGGACTTGTCAAGAGCTTTCCAATGAGCTTTGAACCAACTCAATTGGATGTGTGGTTAAGGAGTTATGGTCTTGCCCCTTTCAAAACCCTAATTCCCGACTTTTGCGATTACTGCTCAACCCTTGATCCAATGGTCATGAAATTTAATGGGTAGGTGTAATATGTCATTAGGAACATTTTTGATATACATCTTGAGGTCTAATTCCTTATGAGTGAAGAGTTGACTTTTCGGTCAACCGAACGATCGATCGGTGACCACCGAGTCGATTGTTGATGCTCCGGGTCTTTTGAAGCCTTGAAACTTCTTGAGTAGACTTTACCAAGCCATATGAACTTTATGGACCATGATCCCACCATTGTAACACCTTTTAAATCAAAAGTCAAACCACAGTTGACTTTAGAAGATATGGTGACGACCAAAACTACAATACCAATAACGATTGGATTTTAAGCAGTGCCAGTTACCACTGGACTTTCAAAAGATATGATGAAGACCAAAGCTACAATACCAATAATGATTTGGATTTTAAACAGTGCCAATTACCACTGGACTTTCAGAAGAACTGCCAATTACCATTGGACTTTCGACAATGCCAGTTACCACTGGACTTTCAAAAGAACTGCCAATTACCATTGGACTTTCAACAATGCCAGTTACCTCTAGACTTAAACAATGGGGATTGCTAGTAACGACTAGACCTCAAGGAGAGAAACTGGTGACGACCAGGCAAAGGATATCAGTAGCAAAAGGACATCCAAAGGCACTAGTAACGACTAGAATCAAGTGGGATACAGGGTGACGACCTATAACCACAAACAAAACCAGTAACAACTGAAATAGAGAAATTGGTGACGACCGACACCCTAAAAAGGTGGATGATGCCCAAGGAATAACAAGCAAGGCCACTGGTAACAACCAGGAAACAATCAAGACAAAAGGTAACATCCAAAGACAACAGAGTCAAAACAGATGCACATGATATGCCATGATGCTAATGATTAATGATATGCAGGATCTGACTCTAACGAGAGACTGAAGAATCTGGAGACTCAAGGGGAAGATAGATAAGCACATCAATCTCACTTGGGATGCGATGAATCATACTGAATTCACAAAGTAAAGGTGTCTGTAGATTCTTTTGGGAAATAAACCCACTTCGCTTGGGAAATAAAGCTTCAGGGAAGCTCGCCAGGATTGACAACGTAACTTAAAATAGAGGCTCTGAATGTTTCCACTGAGGATGAGTCCACCATCACAAGAACGTATCTCATAAAGAAACCTGGGGAGAAGGTCTTCAATCTTGGTGACTACACACGACCGAATGAGCAACCTAACAAATCAATTCAACTGATGTTTCCATGGGAGATGTATTGAGATTGCACAATAAAGCTTCTGCCACGTTAAGACTTTCGAGAGATATGATTTCCACCGAATCTTTCCGTGAGCCAAAGTTTTTTATGTTTTTTTAATCTTCAAAAGTTATTTTTAAATTCGAACCTAGTGCTTTCAAAATTATCATTGATTTAATAAACGATATTTTGCATAACAAAGGAAATAAACAAAATGGTAAATTGCAAAAGAATGGTCCAAAAACTGATTTCATTTAAGAATGGAAGTTTTTCAATGACAGAATTCCATGGAACTTTTACAATTGAAAATGGCAATATGAAAAATGTTACATTGAATCCACTAACAATTCTACCCCTAATGACTAACTTTCCAAAACCCTGCTTCTGACCAGAGCGGTTGAAATGGACTTCCTGTAAAATCCTCTGCAGAGGTGACAACCCATCTGAGGCAGTGAAACGCCTTTGTCCCTAACTTTTCCCTGGATTTCCCTTTCAGGTTTTCAATCCATCGGGACGCTCTTTTTTCCCAAAGCCGCCCTTTCGGGTTTTCAACTTAGCGAGCTCATCATTTTTTTATCTCATCCCTAACTTTTGCCTGGACCTCCTTAATAGGTTATGATCCAGCGGGATACCCATTATTGCATAAGCCGCCCTCGCGGGTTTTCGACTTATCGGGTTCTTTTAGGCGCAATATTTACGTACTGCATCAGAATTCACCGGGTGTGTAAGTTGTTCCCCATCCATTGTTGTGGGAATTAACAAGCCCCCTGAGAAGACTGTTTTTATGAAAAACGGGTCATCATAGTTGGGAATCCATTTTCCGCGTCCATCCTTATGAACTGGCAAAATCTTTTTGAACACAAGCTCCCCTTCTCGGAATTCTCAGATACGAACCTTCTTGTCAAAAGCTCTCTTGATCCTTTTCTGATATAACTGACCGTGACATACCTCAGTCATGCGCTTTTCGTCAATAAGGTTCAGCTGATCAAATCTTTCCCTCACCCATTCTGCTTCTTCAAGTTCGGTTTCCATTATGACTCTCAAGGAAGGTATCTCAACCTCAATAGGAAGCACTGCATCCATCCCACATACCAAGGAAAAAGGGGCTGCCCCTGTTGAAGTGCGAACGGACGTTCTATGCCCATGCAAGGCAAATGGCAGCATCTCATGCCAATCTTTATATGTTTTCACCATCTTTTGCAAAATCTTCTTGATGTTCTTATTCGCAGCTTCGACAGCTCCATTCATTTTGGGACGATAAGGAGAAGAATTGTGATGTTCAATCTTGAAATCACCACACAACTCTTTCATGGTTTTGTTATTCAGATTAGTACTGTTATCTGTTATAATTCGTCTTGGGATTCCGTATCGATAGATAATCTCCTTTTTGATAAAACGGGCCACCACTCGTCGAGTAACATTGGCATAGGATGCGGCTTCAACCCACTTTGTGAAGTAATCAATAGCGACCAGAATGAATTGATGTCCGTTAGAAGCCTTTGGCTCGATTGGCCCAATCATATCAATGCTCCACATAGAGAACGACCAAGGCGATGTCAACACATTTAACAACGTTGGAGGCACATGCATCTTATCCACATAAATTTGGCATTTGTGACATTTCTTGGCATATTGAATACAGTCAGTTTCCAAAGTCAACCAGTAATACCCAGCCCTCAAAATCTTTTTGGACATGGCATATCCATTGGCGTGAGTGCCAAATGTTCCTTCATGAATATCTTGCATTAACAAATCCGCTAATTGTCTGTCGACACATCTAAGCAGGACCATGTCATGATTTCTTTTATAGAGCACATCATTACTGAGAAAGAACTTAGATGTCAATCTTCTCAAGGTTTTCTTGTCAAGTGACGTAGAATCAACTAGATACTCTTGTTTTAACAGATAATTCTTTATATCGTGGAACCATGGCTTGTTATCAATTTCTTCTTCAACCATCTGACAGTAGGCGGGCTCAGTCTTGTGTTCAATTCGAATGAGAGTAGCATCATTGAGATACCTGACTTTCCACATCGAGGCTAACATGGCTAAAGCATCGGCGATATGATTTTCAGATCTCGAAACATGCTTGAAGGTGATCTTATCAAAGTATTCAATCATTCCAACGATGTAGGCTCTGTAAGGGATCAAATTCTCATGTCTAGTTTCCCATTCACCTGTAACTTGATAAATATCCAAAGATGAATCTCCACTTACTTCGAGAAGTTTGATTCTTAGGTCAATGGCTGCTTCGAGGCTAAGAATGCATGCTTCATATTCGGCAATATTGTTTGTACATTCAAAGTCTAACCTTGCTGTAAATGGGGTATAACCACCCTCTGGATTCATCAGAACGGAACCTACGCCATGCCCACTGTAATTTGAGGAACCATCAAACATCATTTTCCACCAAAGACCCAGCCCGAGACCTTCATCAGGACCTGGCTCTTCATAATCTTTTACCAACATAATATCCTCGTCCGAAAAATCAAACTTGAGAGACTCGTAATCTTCAACTGGCTGATCTGCAAGATAATCTGATAAGACACTGCCTTTGATAGACTTCTGGGCCACATACTGGATGTCATATTCTGATAACAACACGTGCCAACGGGCGAGTCTTCCTGTCCGAGCGGGCTTCTCAAAAATATACTTTATCGGGTCCATTTTTGAAATCAATAAAGTGGTATGACAAATCATGTACTGCCTCAACCGTCTGGCAGCCCATGCCAAAGCACAACAAGTTTTCTCTAAAAGTGAATATTGGCTCTCACAGTCAGTGAATTTCTTGCTCAAATAATATATGGTGTGTTCTTTTCGTCCGGACTCATCATGCTGACCCAACACGCAACCCATTGAATTCTCGAGTACCGTTAAGTACATGAAAAGAGGTCTTCCCAGAACAGGAGGTATTAAGATCGGAGGCTCTTGAAGGTAGCCTTTAATCTTATCAAAAGCTTGTTGGCAATCTGAATTTCAAACAACTGTCTGATCCTTGCGTAACAATTTGAAAATGGGCTCGCAAGTAAGAGTCATATTAGAGATAAATCTGGATATATAATTCAATCTTCCAAGAAAACCTCTGACTTGTTTCTTAGTTTGCAGAGCCGGCATATCTTGAATGGCTCAAACTTTATCGGGATCTACCTCAATCCCTCGGTGGCTAACAATGAAACCAAGTAATTTCCCAGATCTCACCCCAAAAGTACACTTGGTTGGGTTTAGTCTCAACTGATACTTTCTGAGTCTCTCGAACAACTTCAACAGATGATTCAAATGGTCTTCCTCACTTTGAGATTTGGCGATCATATCATCAACATACACTTCTATCTCTTTATACATCATGTCATGAAATAAGGTCACCATGGCTCTTTGATAAGTGGCACCAGCATTCTTCAAACCGAAAGGCATGACTTTGTAACAATAAGTTCCCCAAGGAGTAATGAAAGTAGTTTTTTCCATATCATCTGGATCCATCTTGATTTGGTTGTATCCGGAGAAACCATCCATAAACGAGAAAACCGCAAAGCGAGCCGTATTATCCACCAATGTATCAATATGCGGCAAAGGGAAATTGTCTTTTGGACTGGCCTTGTTCAGATCACTATAATCCACACACATTCTAACCTTCCCATCTTTCTTCGGCATAGGTACAATATTAGCTACCCATTCGGGGTACTTGGATACTGCCAAGAAACCTGCATCAATCTGCTTCTTTACCTTATCTCGAATCTTAAGAGTCATATCAGGTCTAGTTCTTCGGAGCTTTTGTTTGATTGGTGTACATTCTGGTCGGAGCGGTAACTTATGGACCACTATGTCTGTGTCTAAACCTGGCATATCCTGATAGGACCAAGCAAACACATCCACATACTCTTTTAAAAGCTTCACCAATTGCTGCTTGACTTCTGCCCCAAGTATTGCCCCGATCTTGACCTCTTTCTTGTCTTCTTCGGTGCCAAGATTAATAACCTCTACCTGCTCCTTGTGAGGTTGAAACTCTGGGTGCTCGTAACCTGCCATTTTTTCCAGTTCATCAGGGATCTCAAAATCTTCGTCCTCATCTTCAGCTTGGTATATTGGTGAGTCAAAGTCAGGAGGGAAAGCAAAGTCAATGGATGCAACAGGTTTTGGGGTGTCACTGCATGTTGGAACAACTTAATTTATTAAAACACACACAAGGACAAATGCAGCAACAAGGAAAAATGTTTTGATGATTTTTAGAAAATTTCCATCTTCTTTTTTAAACATGGAAGCAAAAACAATTAAGGAAACAAACAACGAGGGATTTAACAAAATAGTTCATTAATCATAATATATTTGAAAGCACGGGGCCCTTACAAAATACATCTTATAGCCTTGGGCATGGCCACAGAGGTTTAAAGATAAAAAACAACAACAAGTAAAGAAAACAAACAAATTACTTCGACACAGGAAAGATCACGGGAATCTCAACAGCCTCCCAATTGCCTAAAGCAGCTTCGCAATGATATACCAAATGTTCAATATCCTCGTCTTCAAAATATTCTCCCACGGCATTGACTTGGAATCCTCCACTGATGAACACTTCTTGGATAGTCTTCGGACGTCCTTCGGCGTGTGTTGATGCTTCGACATGAGTTGGTTTGTAACCCAACCCTTGGCGACCCAGTCTTGCCTTTACTTCAATAACCTCTCCCCAACCTGCAGGAGTACCCTCTTCTAATGTAGACTTGATGCTCTAGGCGGACGCAAAAGATGGACCACTCTTTGCCACTGTATTTTCTATCATTATTGCATTAGCTATTTCAAGCGCTTGGAAAGAAGTTTCCAACGCATCCTCATCTGCCTCAATATACCTGAATGACGATAAATTACTCACCATCAAGTCCTCTTCGCCATGCACAATTACCAGTTTGTCGTTTACAACAAATTTCATCCTTTGATGCAAAGTGGAAGTCACTGCCCCTGCTGCGTGAATCCAAGGCCGTCCCAACAAACAGCTGTAAGCCGGGTTAATGTCCATTACCTGAAATGTGATATC
This sequence comes from Lathyrus sativus, assembly GCA_963859935.3. NCBI lineage: Eukaryota > Viridiplantae > Streptophyta > Magnoliopsida > Fabales > Fabaceae > Lathyrus > Lathyrus sativus. The sequence goes on along the minus strand of CAWUDS030002219.1, from coordinate 8,912,184 downwards.
GAACACGTGAGGGTCTATCATAATCGAAAATTCCACTTCCCCAACAACCGTTCTTCTCGAACCATCAAAAGCCTTCACAATTAATAACGTCGGCTTCATCTCTGCCCCTGCATATGCCAACTTTGCGAGCGACCTTTTAGGCAACATATTCAACGAAGATCCAGTATCAACCAAAACTCGCACCAACATGTCCTCTTGACATCGGATAGATACGTGCAAAGCACGGTTATGATTACGTCCTCCCTTTGGCAGCTCTTCATCACTGAAACTCAGAGTATTGCAGGCTGTAATATTGGCTATCACCGAATCAAATTGGCCAGGGGTTATATCCTTCATCACATGTGCTTGCATTAACACCTTTTGTAGAGCCTCTCTATGGGCCAGTGAATTCATCAGGAGAGACAAAATTGATATCTTTGAGGGGGTTTGATGAAGCTGATCAACAACCTTATAATTGCTTTTTCGGATAATCCTTAAGAACTCTTCAGCATCTCCTTCTGTGATGGGTATTTCTTTGTCTTTGGCTGTCACGGCAGGGGTAACCTATTTTGGAGCAACCACTGTTGTCTTGGGTTGATATATTCGGCCACTACGGGTCATCTTGCTCATTCCTGTAATATTTATCACATCAACCTGGTCATCCTTTACCTTCTCATTCTGAATAACCTTCCCAGACCTTTGGTCCAACACAAACATATCATACTTCCACGGGACTGCCTTTGTATTCTCAAAAGGAAATGATCTCAGCTTCTGAATAATAACTGGTCGAGGCTGACCAACAACAGATTTGTCAAAAACATACTTCACATTCTTGCTGATCATATTGAACCCATGGACTTTCTCGCTTTTCTTTGGTAGATTGAAAATAGGCTCAACCACCGAAACTTCCTCATTCTTTACCTTGATACCTACTTGCAATAATCCATCACCAATCATACCTTGCACATCTTTTTGTACCACACCACATCCTTTGGGATTAACAGAACACTCTTCACAGACACTATGGGTACCTTTAATCAGCCCTGCTTTCAACAGTTTCTCATGAAGTGACCTCAACAGAGTCTTGATTTCTGACACATCACGAACTAACTTTTCATCTGAATCTTCTTCTATAGCATTAACTCCTCCATGATTTGGCAATGGGTTACTTTTAACACTGGGCGGTACATCATCAAAAGGCAAAATTTTCTTCTCTATGAGCTCCCTGACAATATGTTTCAAGGCAACACACCCCTCTAAGTCATGGCCGACAGCATCTTCATGAAAGGCACAATGAGCATTTGGATTGTAATGAGGTGATGAAGTGTTTGGAGGTGTATTCAATGGTCGCGTTGTTACCAGCCCTTGTTGCACCAAAGCCGGGTACAACTCTATATAAGTCATTAGTATCTGAGGAAATAAAGGCCTGGTTGCTGGTCTTCGATTTTGGTAATTTTGCCTTGGTGCCTGAGCCCTAGGCTGCTGATATTGCTGATAGGGTGGAGCGTTGGGCGCTCGTTGATACCCTTGTTGTTGAACTGGTTGATACATGGGTGCTGGTTGCACTGTCTGATAACTCGGAACAAGGTGATTGAAAGCGGGCGTTATAGCTGCCACATATGGTTGTTGAGCATACTGTACTAGATACATTGGTTGTTATGTCAAATTCTGCTGAGGTTGCTGAATATAGCCTTGTGGAGGCTACTGAACATAACCTTGTGGAGGTCGTTGATATCGTTGGTAGGGCTGCTTCCAAGTCTGATTCCTTTTCCCCACTGTTATGGCGTTTGTTTCTCCCTCTTTCATTTTATGAAAATTACCACTGAACTTCTTAACATTGTTGTTTTTGGAACCACTGGAACTACTAGTCATCTTTCCATTCTTCAATCCCAATTCGACTCTCACCCCCACGGCCACTATATCAGAGAAACTCGATGTTACACTGCTAATCATCTTCTCATAAAATTCCGGCCTTACCGTATCCACAAACCAATCTGTCAACTCTTTCTCGTTTAAAGGAGGTTCCACTTGAGAGGTAATCTCCCCCCATTGTTGTGAATACTCTTTGAATGATTCGGAACTCTTTTGTGTCATACTCAACAAATGTCTTCTGTCAGGGGCCAAGTCCATATTGTATTTGTAATGCTTTATGAAAGCATCGGCCAAGTCTTGGAAACTGTGAATGCAAGATTGATCTAGGATCAAGTACCATTTAGTGGGGGCTCCTTTCAAGCTATCCTGGAAACAATGGATCATCAGCTTATCATCTTCTACATGTGCAGCCATTCTTCGGTAATACATGATCAAATGCGTCCGAGGACAAGTAGCACCGGTGTACTGATCAAAGTTGGGGATTTTGAATTTTGGCGGAATTACCAATCCAGACACTAAACACATATCTCTGGCATCAGTACCAAAGATATCATTCCCTTCCATTGCTTTAACCTTCCTCCCTATAGTTTCTACACTCTCCTTCAATTTCTCATGTCGTCCACTTCCTTCTTTGGACCCATCAGGAACTTCAAACACTTGTGGATGGCTGTGAAAAACAGGGCGCACTTGAGTTTGCACAGAGGCTGGAGTATACGTCGGAACAGCTCGAGGAATCTCTGCCTCTAGAGGAACTGATTATTGACTGACTGGTGGAGGAGGTAAAAAACCTGGTATGAACCCATATGGTGGAATACTTGCAACAGTGACTGCCGTTGGGATCGGCTCCACAACTACATTAGTTATTTCAAAAACTACAGTGGCCTGAGTGTCCATTTTTGCATTGATGACTTGTAAGACTTCCATGATTCGTCCTACGCTTCCTCGTAAGTCTTCAATTTCGTTGTCAACCCTATCCAGAGCCAAATTGTGTTCTTCCATTCTTTGACGAGCTTGGGCTCGTGTGTTGTATTGATGGCGAGGATTCAGTATGATTCTGGAGATAAGACAGCGAGATGAGACACAACACGGGAAATGCACATGAAATGCTATAGGTGCATATGCAAAATGCAAAATTAATCATTCAAGGAAACCAAAGAAATATTTGCAAAAATTATAACAATGGGGAAATAAAGAAAATACAAAGTCTTCATAGATTAATAACTGAGAGTTTTACAACAATAATTCGAAACTGGAACACAAATCTTCAATACAGATACATGATAAAACACAGAAATCAAAAAGATCCTAGATCTTCTGGCTGGAGGGTCCTTCGTCTTCTGGTTGACTCTTCTTCCCACCTTGATGGACCAAATCTTGAAGCTCTTCCAATTCTTGCATGACCTTGAAATATTTATCTCTCTAAGCTTTTCCTTCTCTTTCAGCTTTTGCCAAAGCAGCTTTCAATTCTTCAACAAGAGTAAGTTTTGTTGAGTCAGGCTCAAAACAGGTATAGAACATCTTCAATGCTGCTTCTTTCACCCATGATAAGTAAGATTCTGAAACAGCAGTGTCAGGGTAATCCAAAGCAGTTACTCCCCTTGCGTGGATGTGACGCCAAGCATACACAGTCCGAGCCTTGTAGATTGGATCCTTCCCTTCTTCAATGTAGAAACTTCTCAAAAGGGATGGGTCTGGTTCATTCTCCATCGGGTGACGCAACTGGCGATGAGCTAAAATAGGATTATAGTTAATGCAACCATCAATGCTGATAAGTGGTACATTTGGGAAATCCCCACAACTCTGAATCACAGCAATCCCTCCATACATAGGGTTATACCACTTAATATCTGAATGTTTGAGTAACAATAACCTATCTACCCATGAGAGTCCATTCTGCATATCCCAGAGTGCTGGAAGCCTTGGCAAGTGCGAAATAAACCACTCGTATAGAAGAACAGTGCAACACATGATCTGTCCAACTCCATGACGGTTTCTGCGGTGGATGGAAAAATACACATCAGCCAACAAAGTGGGCACGGGATTTTTGATTAAGAAAAGGTTGATTGCATTCGTGTCCACAAAATCATCAGCAGTCAGAAACAGGAAAAGTCTGTAAATCAGCAAAGCCAGAATGGCCTCAAATGCTTCAGAATTCTTCGACTTGGCATAGCATTGAGCTTTTTCATACAGGAACATAGCTGGAAATTCGTATAGCCCTCCCTTATCAGTCATATGAGATCGTACTTCATTCACCTCCAAATGTGCGGCTTCTGCAATTACTCTTTTGCTAGGAGTCCATTCTCTTCCAGAAAATGGTCTAGGAGTGACGCCTATTCCCATCAGAGCAGAATATTCTTCCAAGGTTGGTAGCAACTGGTAATCTGGAAACGTGAAACAATGATAGGTCGAATCGTAAAACTGCACGAGCGCTGCCAACATCTCTTCATCCACTTGAATTTCTAGCAAAGACAGCATATTCCCATACTTCTCTTTGAACGCCTCGGGGTCTTCTACTAAACTTCCCAGTTTCTTCAGGTTCTCCAAATTTGGGCTTCGGAACACAATCTCTGCCTCCTTTCCAGAATACATCCGATAATATCTGCAAAAAAATCTTTAGTTCCTTGAATGATAAATAAATGTGAATGCAAATGCGCAAAGTATCATGGAACTCAGATTCTGTAAACATCAAAACATCGTAGACTTAATTTTCTTTGAATTACAAAAATTTTAGTACATCTTACAAAAGTCTTAAACAAAAAGCTAAATAAAAGCTAACAAAAGTCCTAAGAAGGTTCTCCTAGCAGCCTCAAGTTGAGCTTCTCAATCTCCTATTCCATCTGGGCCTTCTCAAGGATGAGCTTATCCATGATCAACTTCCACGGAGTCGACTGAGGACTAGAAGAAAATAAATCTTCTTGCGCCTTTCTCTTCTTGCAGGAGAGTACTTCTTCATTCTTCAACTCTAATTGCTTCTGGAGCTCTGCGTTTTCTTCAACAACTACTTGGTACTTGTGCTTCCAAGCGTCTTCGGTTTGTCGTGCCTTGCTCAAAGCAATCCTTAGCTTCTCCTCCTCAGACATGAAAATCAAGGTAGGCTCCTCCTTTAAAGCCATGGGTTCTTGTCGAGAATAGGGCATCTTCAACTCAATGGCTCTCTTTCGAACCCATTGGAGATAAGGTTCCAAAGAGACACAATTAGGCTTTCCCAAGTCTTTCTTTCCTTTTTTGTGCAAATTGCCCCAGACTTTTAGAATCTTCTCTTTCTGCTCGTGACTATTACTCTCTTCCTTGAAGAAAATGTTTTCCACATGAACATTGTTGGGCTTGTCCTTCAAAGGATATCCCAACTGTCGACGAGCAAGGACTGGACTGTAACTGATTCCTCCATTGGCACCAAGAAGAGGTACATTACCAAAATTTCCACAGCTGTCAATGATCATTATCCCATCATATTCACGATTATACCAATCAATATCAGAGTGCGTGAGAGCCATAATCTTCTGTGACCACCACCCTTTCTTCGGATCCCAAAAGGCGTGAGCTTTAGGCAAGTGTGAAATAAACCACTTGTACAATAAAGGAGCACAGCAAATGATCATCCCTCCCTTGTGGAAATTCCTGAGGTGAACAGAATGGTACGCGTCTGCTAGCAGAGTAGGTACAAGGTTTTTCTTCAAGAAAATCTTAATGGTGTTGAGGTCTACAAAGTTCTCAAAGATGAGGAACAGAAAGATGCCATAAATGAGAAAGGCAAGGATAGCCTCGAATGCATCGATGCTCAAGTGATCTGCGTAGTATTGATCCTTTTCAACCAAAAATTCTGCACTCAACCCAAAAACTCCTCCTTTTGTAGTCATGTTCTTTTGAATATCAACCAATCCCAAACGCGTAGCTTTGGCAATATCTTGTTCCTTAGGGTCCTTCTCCATGATCGGAAAAGGAGATTCTTCAAGAATAGGAAAACCAACCAACTGAGAGTATTCTTCTAGTGTGGGCACTAGCTGATAATCGAGGAAAGTGAAACAGTGATAGAGCGGATCATAGAACTGGAGAAGCGTAGAAAGAAGTCCACTATCCATTTTTATCTTCAATAGCAACAACAGCTTCCAATACCTACTCTGGATCTGTCACCAAGGTACCTAACCTCCTTCGGTCATCTAGTTTAAAACCTTTGTAAGTGTACTTCAATGTTTTCTTTCTTTCACCATACATAGCGATCTCTGATGTTTACAAACAAAAAGTATGAGTTCCATGAAACTTTATGATATGATGTTTATGAATGCAAGAATGTAAAAACACAGGTAAATGCAAAGATCACACATATGCACACAAATACAGGCCTAGGTTTAAAGGACAAGCGTGGATCCAAGGTCTACCCATCCCTAAAATGTGTGTACTAGGGAATTCAAACCTGTAGAGCAGGGTTCTAAACGGTCCTCAGAGTCATCAACTCATCATTCTGATATTATCAACTTCCCAAATTACTCGGTAATCGATAATATTCTTAAGAGAGTCTTGTCCAAGTGTAGTATCGCGTATCAACTATTTCGGAAATACTTCCTTATAGCCATCGCACTTCGTCCTAGTAAGGCCAAAGTGGGGTAGAATGTAATCTAAAAGTCCACAGTGTCATGGGCTCCTTCGTCGAAAGTAGCATTGTTTTCACGAATACTCGATCAACAATACTAAACTCTCAAGAGGGCCTACACTAAGTGGTGGTTTCTCAAGTTAGCTTGGTCGGGAATCAACTCCCTATAAGCCTCCTTGAATATACCACCATCCTATCATAATTGCACTCAAGTCCGGGTATAGGACCGTCTCACCACTCAAAAAGGTCCCAATATCCAACAATCAAACAAATATATACACATATACATGTAAAGCAAATATTCACAAATATAGCACATAAACAAACAAAATAGGCTAAACCCTCAAGTTTAAAAGTTTCCCCAGTGAAGTCGCCATTTCTGTTGCGGTGAGAATCGGATATCAAGTTATTGATTAACTTGAATCTTTAATTCTTTGAATTCACAACCGGACTTTAATTTATCCAAAGGAAAGGTCTAAAGAGAGAAAGAACCTTTTGCGTGATGTAACAACAACGCTAAGAGATTCGGGGATCGGGGGTTGGTTATGCATGAGGTAGGTATTTCACATCCTAAACATCTGTAGTAATCTACAGGAACCTTTTGTTTGTTGTATGCTAAGTTTGCTAAATGTTTGCTATGGATTGGGTAAAAGGTGTAGGTTAAAAACCTAAAGATATATACACTAAGTTTGCTCGCAAAGATATCACATCTTCTGCCTACGTATCCTAACTAGGATAGAATCAGAGCAATTGTAGTTCACCTCACTAGGTTTGAAGAACACTTGATTATGATCAAGGTTCAAGGAGGAACAAACATTACAATTCTTGTGTAGAGTTTAAGGAAACTCTCTAAATATAAGTTGAACACTCAAGAGAGGGAAGTAAGTAATCATGACAATGATTCTTACATAGAGTTAACAAACTCTATCCTAAGTTCTAATTAAAAGAGCACTCCTAACAAGGGGTAGGTTTTTTAGACTTAAGCAAAGTCCAATGTATAGGTTCTAACTTAACTAAGCGGGTAGATGACTTAACGAAGTCGAGGGAGATGAGCTATCTATGACCCAAAGGTCAACAGAGAGACTTTCCTTTGGAAGGAGAAAAAAGGAGGCAACTTGGATGAGAACTAAAGAGTTCCATCACTTGGGGAAACTAAACTTGACAATGCAGGATGAATACAAGAAACATGGTTATGATCAAACATATACAAGCATGTTACAACAAGCAAGTACGTCAAAATAGGAGGAATGGTTACAACCAAAGCATGCAAGCGTATGACAATAGGCAAGCAAAGATGAGTTCTTACAAGACTCAATGAAAGGGAAAGACTTAAGCATAATCTTGATAAAGACGAATGTAACGACCAATGCAAATAAGTCAAACATCATGGGGAAATTACATGGAAAGCAAATGAATCAAACATCATGCTTACAAGCAACAAGTAATTACAATTACATCAAGGGTATGACAAACATAAAACTCATATTAATCACAACAACAAACAGGAGAAGAATGAATCAAAAGCTTGAAACGATTAGGAGGGTAAAAACCCTAAAAAGAAACATGAGTGTTTTCAATGAAAAATTGTTTTCACAAATAAAAGTCTAGAATGTTAATGCACCACATGAAAGTATATACAAATACAAGATAATTGCAAAAAAAACCAATTAAAAATAATAAACAACAAAGAAGTTACGATTTTTACAAGATTTAAACAATTAAAATACAACAAGGAAGTTAGTGATAAAAAGAAAGGGGGAGACGCCTGGTGGGTGTTGAACCCACCACCCTTTGCATAACAATTCAAAATCAAGCCATCTGGGCTAGGACGCGTGTTTGAGAATAAAATGGAAATGAAAGAGAAAATAATGAAAATCAGGCAAGTATGAAAAATAATAAAAAGGGTTGATCTCCACTGTGGATCGAACCCAGGACAAGTAGGTGAAAGGCGCATGATAAGGTGAGAGTTTAACCACTGGGGTGGCGATACATCCATGTATTTCGCCACCCCTAAAATTTAAATACTTAAACAAGGCATGAAAATCTGGGCAAGGCAACAAGCATGAGAAGCAAGCAAGAACATGGATACGACAACATCATAACTTCATCAATACTCAACCAAATGCAACAAAATTTTAGCCTATCTTGAGTGAAATATCATGAGGAATTCAGAAGTGATCTCAATTTTTTAATATGATTCATATATTTTGAAATTTGAATACAAATGCAATTTGAAGCTTAGGAATGCATAATGGTGGATACAACTCATGACAACAGAGATTTTGATCAAATGAAAATATGAACCCCTCCCAAATACATCATTTAAGGATTTTGGATGCCAAAATTATGCAAAGATAGCTCTATTCTTAAACTGGTGTGTACATGGTAGTGTGAAGCTTTGAAAATGCAATTTGAATGTCACACCTCAAAACAGCAAGACATGTGAGCAGGTAAGGGTATGCACAACTCAAACATATAAACCAATGATTCTTGATGCACAAATCATACCAAAGCAAGTTTAATCAAAAAATGACATGTAAACTGCACAAAATACCTTTGAAAATGCACTTTGATGGCCATAGCTCAAAATAAGAGGGATCATGATCAAGTGGAAGTGTGCACATCCTATGCATATGTTATCTAGTGATCCTAGATGCCTAGATCAAACAGAAACAATTCCAAACCAGAAATGGCATGTAAGTTTCAAGAAATGCCTTTGAAAATGAACTTTGGAAGTTATGAATAAAAATTGTCATGAATGAACTCAAAGAGAACCACACACATATTTCAAATATGCTACTCATGATCATGCCCAAAGAAATAATCTCTAACCCAAACTGAATTATAAAATGACCATTCAATTGCAACTTTATGGAAGTAGTTTAGAACAAACTTGCATTTAACAAAAATTTAAAACAACAACTCAACATCATGTTTCTCAAACCACAATTTGACAGTCACTGAATACATACAAAGGTTGAAAGCTTTTAAGTTTTGAAAATGAAACCTGACACCAGAGGTTGACAAACCTCAAAGTGACTTGGCAGCCAAACAAAATCATGAACTAAAAAACACATATCATCAGAAAAAGGAAGCTTCAACAGCTCTGAATCATGTTAACAGAAACAATCCAAACCAACATGTTGACAATTACAATGAATTGATGCACTCAACAGGGCTCTCTCAGAGCCAGAACAATTTAACAATGCTGATGCAGAAATGACAGACATGCCAATCATAATCATGTTAATCTCTAAACAAAGCACAACTGCATAATGATACAAGGACATAAAATGAACATATGAAATGCTAAATGGTACTCATCTTCATAATGATACAAAGCACACAAAAATGAACATGCTGGCAGAATTCAAACAGTTATTTGATTAATCAATATGCCTAGCCAAACACAGAAACAAACAGCCAAGACTAATGCAGCCACAAGCAGAAGCCGCAAGTGGCTTAGGACCTTGCCTAACAAATAGAGTTTAACAAACTCAAAATAGCAATAACTCCTCTTGTAACCAAAATAAATTAGCACAATGCCTTAAGGGCAGACATGACATGAATCAAAGAGATCAAAGCATGAAATATTGGCAGACAAGTGTAAAACGGATAGGCACATGTTACAATCATGGCATATGCATAAATTTCACATAGAGGTATAACAACAAGGAATTGGATTTGAGAATGGCATATCAGTTGTAAATTTTACATTTTGATTGAAAGCATGAATAGAAAGTTGCAATTCCAAATTAAACCTAGTTTCAAGAACTCAAACACAACATGAATAACACATGTAGGGATCCTAATCCAAAATGGTCAACAAAGGATCAAAGTTAAGTGAGGCTGCACTGACCTTCCAAGTTGTTTTGCAGCAGAACCAACATAAGACAAATGTGACTCATCCAACAATAGCTCATGACAGAAATTAACTCAGATATCCACAAGACATGATCATACCAAGGCAAAGGCATATCCAAGGAAGTTTACATGCTAAAAACAGTAGGCATCATACAAACTGGCAGATTTGCTCATAGATCACATTTTGCAATTAAACACAATACATACTAAGCACATCAATCATGTTCATGACAGAAATGAAAGGATAGTAACCACTAACCTTTTATAGACCAAAAAAAAAGCTTGTTGCAATAAAGAAAACCTTGAGAAAAACTTCATCTGTTGTCCAACCTTGCTTTGATAAAAACAACTTTCTTGCACTTGAAGGAAATGTGAAGAACTTGTGACAGACCTCAAAATAAATGAGGATGAAGTTGCTTTATGTTATGGACAGCTGAGGCATTATATATCAAAGGTGTGTGGATGGTTAGAATGAGGAAAACAACTCTGGTCAGAGGTTTGGCAGATTTTGAGTATAAGGTCAAACTTGCTTGGTTTGAGGGTTGACTTTTGGGAGAATGGTGTTTATGAGTGGTTTAAGAGTATGAACCCCTTCTACACAACATTTATGGATTGTGCAGATGGTTTTTGATGGTTTGGAATGTGTGGAAATGGGTTTTGGAAGCCAACTGCCCAAGACAGATTTTAGTGAAACTTGGAATTTTGAAAATGAAGTAAACAAGAAAGGAGTGAGAGCTGTGATTTTCTCTTGGTTCTAAGAGTGCTCTGGTGTGTTTGACATAGAGGGAGCCTCTACTTATAGAAAAATGAAGGGTGAGGATAGATTTGTAACTTGGCACTTTTGGAGGGATTTTGAAAAAAGGTAACCCTTGGCTTGAGGTTTGTTGCAACTGCATACATCACTCTCTTGGCTCAATGTGAGGAGAAAATCAAGTGGAATGAGATACATGAGATGACTGAATAGGGCATAGAGTGCAGATGTCAAAAAGTTTCTCTTTCCTCTCTTGAATTCCTTGATTATTTTAATACCACTTGCTTGCAACTTGCTATACCTTCAAATCCTTCACTTCTTCTGCATTTTCCCTCCCTATAATCTCTAAGTATTAGATACAAACATGATCCAAGGGATGAGAATAGCTCAAGTGGTCAAAGGATGAGTTTGTGACAAATTGACAATGTGGAACTCAAGTGTTAAAACACCATCTTGTTAAATTCATAACTCTCAGCTCATAAGGGCTATGGAGGAGTTCTAATACATTTTGGAAATCCCTCATGTAGCTCTACAACTTTCATGTTTTCATGTGTTTCATATCCCAAAGGAACTTGGCCAAAAAAGCCTCTCAATGTTGCTGAAAAGCAAGCCTAAAAGTGAAAATTTTCTAAGTTACTTTTCCCTCTTGTAATGAATTTGGTCATAACTCCAAATCTATGCATTTCCTGATAATGGACCACTTTGGGAATTTTGTAGGACTTGTCAAGAGCTTTCCAATGAGATTTGAACCAACTCAATTGGATGTGTGGTTAAGGAGTTATGGTCTTGCCCCTTTCAAAACCCTAATTCCCGACTTTTGCGATTACTCCTCAACCCTTGATCCAATGGTCATGAAATTTAATGGGTAGGTGTAATATGTCATTAGGAACATTTTTGATGTACATCTTGAGGTCAAATTCCTTATGAGTGATGAGTTGACTTTTCGGTCAACCGAACGATCGATCGGTGACCACCGAGTCGATTGTTGATGCTCCGGGTCTTTTGAAGCCTTGAAACTTCTTGAGTAGAATTTACCAAGCCATATGAACTTTATGGACCATGATCCCACCATTGTAACACTTTTTAAATCAAAAGTCAAACCACAGTTGACTTTAGAAGATATGGTGACGACCAAAACTACAATACCAATAACGATTGGATTTTAAGCAGTGCCAGTTACCACTGGACTTTCAAGAGATATGGTGAAGACCAAAGCTACAATACCAATAATGATTTGGATTTTAAACAGTGCCAATTACCACTGGACTTTCAGAAGAACTGCCAATTACCATTGGACTTTCGACAATGCCAGTTACCACTGGACTTTCAAAAGAACTGCCAATTACCATTGGACTTTCAACAATGCCAGTTACCTCTGGACTTAAACAATGGGGATTGCTAGTAACGTCTAGACCTTAAGGAGAGAAACTGGTGACGACCAGGCAAATGATATCAGTAGCAAAAGGACATCCAAAGGCACTAGTAACGACTAGAATCAAGTGGGATACAGGGTGACGACCTATAGCCACAAACAAAACCAGTAACAACTGAAATAGAGAAATTGGTGACGACCGACACCCTAAAAAGGTGGATGATGCCCAAGGAATAACAAGCAAGGCCACTGGTAACAACCAGGAAACAATCAAGACAAAAGGTAACATCCAAAGACAACAAAGTCAAAACAGATGCACATGATATGCCATGATGCTAATGATTAATGATATGCAGGAGCTGACTCTGACGAGAGACTGAAGAATCTGGAGACTCAAGGGGAAGATAGATAAGCACATCAATCTCACTGGGGATGCGATGAATCACACTGAATTCACAAAGTAAAGGTGTCTGTAGATTCTTTTAGGAAATAAACCCACTTCGCTTGGGAAACAAAGCTTCAGGGAAGCTCGCCAGGATTGACAACGTAACTTAAAATAAAGGCTCTGAATGTTTCCACTGAGGATGAGTCCACCATCACAAGAACGTATCTCATAAAGAAACCTGGGGAGAAGGTCTTCAATCTTGGTGACTACACACGACCGAATGAGCAACCTAACAAATCAATTCAACTGATGTTTCCATGGGAGATGTATTGAGATTGCACAGCAAAGCTTCTGCCACGTTAAGACTTTCGAGAGATATGATTTCCACCGAATCTTTCCGTGAGCCAAAGTTTTTTATGTTTTTTTAATCTTCAAAAGTTATTTTTAAATTCGAACCTAGTGCTTTCAAAATTATCATTGATTTAATAAACGATATTTTGCATAACAAAGGAAATAAACAAAATGGTAAATTACAAAAGAATGGTCCAAAAACTGATTTCATTTAAGAATGGAAGTTTGTCAATGATAGAATTCCATGGAACTTTTACAATTGAAAATGGCCATATGAAAAATGTTACATTGAATCCACTGACAATTCTACCCCTAATGACTAACTTTCCAAAACCCTGCTTCTGACTAGAGCGGTTGAAATGGACTTCCTGTAAAATCTTCTGCAGAGGTGACAACCCATCTGAGGCAGTGAAACGCCTTTGTCCCTAACTTTTCCCTGGATTGCCCTTTCAGGTTTTCAATCCACCAGGATGCTCTTTTTTGCCAAAGTCGCCCTTTTGGGTTTTCAACTTAGCGAGCTCATCATTTTTTTATCTCATCCCTAACTTTTTCCTGGACCTCCTTAATAGGTTATGATCCAGCGGGATACCCATTATTGCATAAGCCGCCCTCGCGGGTTTTCGACTTATCGGGTTCTTTTAGGTGTAATATTTTCGTACTGTATCAGAATTCACCGGGTGTGTAAGTTGTTCCCCATCCATTGTTGTGGGAATTAACGAGCCCCCTGAGAAGACTGTTTTTATGAAAAACGGGCCATCATAGTTGGGCATCCATTTTCCGCGTCCATCCTTGTGAACTGGCAAAATCTTTTTGAGCACAAGCTCCCCTTCTCGGAATTCTCGGATACGAACCTTCTTGTCAAAAGCTCTCTTGATCCTTTTCTGATATAACTGACCGTGACATACCGCAGTCATGCGCTTTTCGTCAATAAGGTTCAGCTGATCAAATCTTTCCCTCACCCATTCTGCTTCTTCAAGTTCGGTTTCCATTATGACTCTCAAGGAAGGTATCTCAACCTCAATAGGAAGCACTGCATCCATCCCACATACCAAGGAAAAAGGGGTTGCCCCTGTTGAAGTGCGAACGGACGTTCTATGCCCATGCAAGGCAAATGGCAGCATCCCATGCCAATCTTTATATGTTTTCACCATCTTTTGCAAAATCTTCTTGATGTTCTTATTCGCAGCTTCGACAGCTCCATTCATTTTGAGACGATAAGGAGAAGAATTGTGATGTTCAATCTTGAAATCACCATACAACTCTTTCATGGTTTTGTTATTCAGATTAGTATTGTTATCTGTTATGATTCGACTTGGGATTCCGTATCGACAGATAATCTCCTTTTTGATAAAACGGGCCACCACTCGTCGAGTAACATTGGCATAGGATGCGGCTTCAACCCACTTTGTGAAGTAATCAATAGCGACCAGAATGAATTGATGTCCATTAGAAGCCTTTGGCTCGATTGCCCCAATCATATCAATTCCCCACATAGAGAACGACCAAGGCGATGTCAACACATTTAACAACGTTGGAGGCACATGCATCTTATCCACATAAATTTGGCATTTGTGACATTTCTTGGCATATTGAATACAGTCAGTTTCCAAAGTCAACCAGTAATACCCAGCCCTCAAAATCTTTTTGGACATGGCATATCCATTGGCGTGAGTGCCAAATGTTCCTTCATGAATATCTTGCATTAACAAATCCGCCAATCGTCTGTCGACACATCTAAGCAGGACCATGTCATGATTTCATTTATAGAGCACATCATTACTGAGAAAGAACTTAGATGCCAATCTTCTCAAGGTTTTCTTGTCAAGTGACGTAGAATCAACTAGATGTAAGAGCACAGATTGTGTCTTAGTAATATCTCTATGTTTTGATGATAACATTAATGATAATTTGTATACAAGAATTATACCCTCTAAATTTATTCTAAACTGTTTTCTACAGGCACAAAAGATTTTAATCTTAAAGAGCAAATTTGATGTGAACAATGAATTCTGAATGGCTCAAGAGCATCTGAAGATTAGAAGAATCTGAAGTATAAGAGCTTAGTTATCAAGATTCTGAAGATACAACACGCTGCATGTATTATCAAGAATCTGAATAAGAGAAGACTCTGAGTGAAGAGACTCTGAATGAGAGAAGACTCTGATCTGAGTGAAGACTCTGATCTAAGAGCATGTTACGCTTCAAGCACACAGCTGCACCAGACTCTGATTCATCAACATCTGAAGAACATATTAGGCTCTGAAGTTTCCAGAAGGTTCTGAAGACTGAAGACTCTGATATTGATTGTTGATCTGAATTATTTGAAGAAGAATATTTTAATATATCCGTTGGAATATGCCAGCAAATCTTTCCTTAATTGGGATAGACAAAATTCTCTGCAAGAATATTATTCCTCTGGTACATTCCTTATATGGTATAATCACAGCTCAGCAGACAATTGCTACACCCACTATTTGTGCGCCGTCTCTCTGCTGTAATAGTACAAAGGACAGTACTATTTTGATATTGGAAATATTTTCTCTAACGGTAAAATATTCTCTCCAATATTCAAGTGGCTATATAAAGGACATCATAGCTCATTCTTCAAGTGCCGAATTACGACAATATTGACAAGAACTCTCTCACGCTAAAAGCTTTCATATTCTTCACTGTTCATACATTGTTCTAAACTTAGAGAAATAACACAGTTGTGTTTATAGCTTTCATAGAAGCAATTCTTACTCTTTCATTGTATTACATTAATTTGTAAAGAAAGTTTTCCTTAAGAGGATCTAGGTTAGATCAGTAGCTCTTAAGAAGACTAAGAACAGTTGTTCTTAGGTGTGCTATTTGTAATCAGTTGATTTGAATAGTGAATTAAGTCCTTGTTGAGAAAGGCAAATCACTCTTGAAAAGGGTGGACTGGAGTAGTTGAGTTCAACGAACCAGGATAAAAATACTTGTGTTTTTATCTTTGATTATTTTCTGTCATACTTATTCAACCCCCCCTTCTAAGTATTTTCTCACCTTCAGTTGGCATCAGAGCTCCGGTTCTGAGTGTGCATTCGCTTAACCGTGACAGATAAAGATCCAGTGAGAAAAATACTCTGTTATTTATTTGGTTGCTAATATGGGTGATATTCCTACATCAAGCAACAAATATGAAGGAGACAGAATCAGCACCAAACCTCCAATGTTTGATGGAGAAAAATTTGATTATTGGAAGGATAGACTTGAAAGTTTTTTCTTGGGGTATGATGCTGATCTCTGGGATTTAGTCATTGATGGGTATGAACATCCTACTAAGGATGGCAAAAAGATTGATAGAAAATCAATGACTGAGGAGCAGAAGAAAGAATTCAAGAATCATCACAAAGCCAGAACCATACTTCTGAATGCAATCTCGCATACAGAGTATGAGAAAATTACCAACAGAGAAACTGCTCATGATATGTTTGAGTCTCTCAAAATGACTCATGAGGGAAATTCTCAGGTGAAAGAAACAAAGGCTCTGGCGCTGATACAGAAGTATGAAGCGTTCAAAATGGAAGAATCTGAGAACATTGAGACTATGTTTTCCAGATTTCAGATTCTAACAGCTGGGTTGAAAGTTCTGGACAAGGGCTACTCAACATCTGATCATGTCAAGAAGATCATCAGAAGTCTTCCTACCAAATGGAGACCTATGGTGACTGCATTGAAGCTGGCCAAGGATCTGAACAAAATCTCATTAGAAGAACTCATCAGTTCTTTGAGAAGTCAT
The DNA here is from genome assembly GCA_963859935.3 of Lathyrus sativus. Lineage (NCBI taxonomy): Eukaryota > Viridiplantae > Streptophyta > Magnoliopsida > Fabales > Fabaceae > Lathyrus > Lathyrus sativus. The sequence continues at coordinate 8,895,259 of CAWUDS030002219.1, read as the reverse complement.
GAGATTGAGCTGGAGGAAGATGAACCCCAGAAGAAAGATAAAGGTAAATCCTTAGCTTTTAAATCTAACAAATCTGTTAAAGCCTTGCAGGTTAATGAAGAAAGCTCTGAGGAATCTTCTTCTGAAGAAGAAGATGAACTATCAATGCTGTCCAGAAGGATCAACAAACTCTGGAAGCACAAAGGGAAGAAGTTCAACAACTTCAGAAGATCTGATCAAAAGAAAGAATCTTCTGGACACAGAAGATCTGGCAAGAAAGAGATCACTTGTTTTGAATGTAAAGAACCTGGACACTACAAGAGTGAATGTCCCAAACTTCAAAAGGAAAAACCCAAAAGGAAGTTTGACAAAAAGAAAAAGGTTCTGATGGCTACATGGGATGACTCAGATGAATCTGAATCATCTTCTGAATCTGAGGAAGAATGTGCAAATGTTGCGCTGATGGCCAACACAGATGATCAAGATGAAGGAACGTCATCATCTGAATCTGAGTCAGAATCAGACTCTGACTCTGAAGAGGTATTTTCTGAACTCTCCAGAGCTGAACTTGTTGAAAGTTTATCTGACATGATGGAAAGCTACAGCAAGATTAAACTCAAATACAAGAAGCTGAAAAGCAATCTTGAATCTGAGATTAATCTTCTGAGAACAGAACTTGTTGAGCAGAAAGAAATAAATTTAAAACTCAAAAATGATTTAGAAACAACTCAACAAGAATCTGATACTGAAACAGAGTCTAGTGAAAATATTTTAGAAAAATATGACTCCAGTTTTAGAAGATTTCTCACTAAAAGCATAGACAGAAGCAAAATGGCTTCTATGATCTATGGTGTTAGTGGGAACAACAGAAGAGGCATTGGATGTGAATCCTCCTCTAGAAGCAATCCAAAGTCTGTTGATAAACTCTTCATCAAGAAGACTCCTCTGTATTCTCATTTCAAGTTTGGTCATCTGAATGATATTAAACATACAAGCTCTGAAAAGAGTACTTATGTGTTTAAGCCAAGGGTTAGCCAGAATAAACACTATGTTGAAAAACAGAAGTTTAGGCAAAACCGCAGAACATCTAACCCCAAAGGACCCAAAAAGATCTGGGTACCTAAAAGCAAAATAATACCTGTTGCAGATATCCTTAGCAGCAAAATCCAGACACCAATCATGGTACCTGGACTCTGGATGCTCACGACATATGACGGGCGAAAGGTCTATGTTCCAAAGCCTGGAACTTAGATCTGGAGGAGACGTGAAATTTGGAGGGAACCAGAGGGGCAAGATCATTGGCTCTGGTACGATAGGTAATGGTAACCTACCCTCTATTTCTAATGTTCTGTTAGTTGAAGGATTGAAACATAATCTATTGTCCATAAGTCAATTAAGTGACAATGGTTATGATATCATCTTTAATCAAAAATGTTGCAAAGCTGTTTGTCAAAAGAATGGCTCAACCTTATTCAGTGGAAAGAGGAAAAACAACATTTACAAAATTAACCTTTCAGAACTTAAAGTTCAAAATGTAAAATGCCTTTTATCTGTGAATGATGAGCAATGGGTCTGGCATAGAAGATTGGGACATATTAATATGAGACGTATATCTCAGATTAATAAACTCAATCTGGTCAGAGGACTCCCTAATCTGAAGTTCAATTCAGATGCTCTGTGTGGCGCATGTCAAAAGGGTAAATTTTCAAAATCCCATTTTAAACCAAAAAATGTTGTTTCCACCTCTAGACCATTGGAATTACTTCACATTGATCTGTTTGGACCAGTGAAAACTGCATCCATCAGAGGCAAGAAGTATGGGTTAGTCATTGTAGATGACTACAGCAGATGGACATGGGTAAAGTTTCTAAAACACAAGGATGAGTCTCATTCTGTGTTCATTGACTTCTGCAATCAAGTCCAGACTGAAAAAGAATGCAAAATTATTAAAGTCAGAAGTGATCATGGTGGCGAATTTGAAAACAAATATTTTGAAAAATATTTTTCTGAAAAGGGAATTGCACATGATTTCTCCTGTCCTAGAACTCCACAACAAAATGGAGTTGTAGAGAGGAAAAATAGAACATTGCAAGAAATGGCCAGAACCATGATCAACGAGACAAATCTGGCAAAACATTTTTGGGCAGAAGCAATAAATACAGCATGTTATATTCAGAACAGAGTGTCTGTAAGACCTCTTCTGGAAAAGACTCCCTATGAATTGTGGAGAAACAGAAAGCCCAACATTGCTTATTTTCATCCATTTGGATGTATTTGTTATATGCTTAACACTAAAGATCATCTAAACAAGTTTGATTCCAAAGCACAGAAGTGTTTCATGCTTGGTTATTCTGAACGCTCTAAAGGCTACAGAGTATTCAATACTGAAACACAGATTGTGGAAGAATCTATTCATGTTAGATTTGATGATAAGCTTGGCTCTGAAAAGCCAAAGCAAGTTGAAAGTTTTGCAGATAGAGAAGTTATTCTCACAGACTCTGAAGGCTCAGAGGCAAACAAGACTAAAGACAAAGACTCTGAAGAAAATCCAGATGCTACACCTTTAACTTCCCAACTTGACAATCTGCATATTTCTGAAAGACCAACAGTCAGAGGATCTTCTTCCAGAATGAAAGCTTCTCATCCAGAGGATGTGATAATTGGAAAGAAAGATGATCCAATAAGGACAAGAGCATTTCTCAGAACTTCTGAATCTTCCTTCTGTGGCTTAGTGTCAATTATAGAACCTTCATCTGTTGATGAGGCTCTGGAAGATAATGAATGGATTTTAGCTATGCAAGAGGAGCTGAATCAATTCACAAGGAATGAAGTCTGGGATCTGGTTCCAAGACCTAAAGGTTTCAATGTTATTGGAACAAAATGGGTTTTCAGAAATAAACTGAATGAAAAAGGAGAAGTTGAAAGGAACAAAGCAAGACTGGTTGCTCAAGGCTACAGTCAACAAGAAGGCATAGACTACACAGAAACATATGCTCCTGTTGCAAGGTTAGAGTCTATACGCTTGCTTATTTCATTTGCTGCACAACATAACATCACTCTTTATCAGATGGATGTTAAAAGTGCTTTTCTTAATGGAATTATAGAAGAGGAAGTGTATGTCCACCAACCTCCTGGTTTTGAAAATGAAAATTTTCCAGATCATGTTTACAAACTAAAAAAATCTCTTTATGGACTAAAACAAGCTCCCAGAGCTTGGTATGAGAGGTTGAGTAATTTTCTTCTGAAGAAGGATTTCATCAGAGGAAAAGTGGATACCACACTATTTTGTAAAACCATTAAGAAAGATTTGTTGATTTGTCAAATTTATGTAGATGATATTATTTTTGGATCAACAAATATTATGCTTGGAAAGGAGTTTGCTAAATGTATGCAGGAAGAATTTGAGATGAGCATGATGGGAGAACTGAAATTCTTTCTGGGAATCCAAGTAAATCAGACTCCAGAGTGCACCTACATACATCAGACCAAGTATGTTAAAGAGCTTCTGAAGAAGTTTAACATGCTGGATAGCAAAATGGCAAAGACTCCAATGCATCCTACAAGCACTCTAGGTAAGGAAGAGGTAAGTAAGAAGGTAGATCAGAAACTCTACAGAGGTATGATAGGATCTCTTCTTTATTTGACTGCTTCTAGACCAGACATTCTGTTTAGTGTTTGTTTATGTGCTAGATTCCAATCAGATCCTAGAGAATCACACTTAACTGCTGTTAAGAGGATTCTAAGGTATCTGAAAGGTACTACTAATGTTGGTTTGTGCTACAGAAGATCTGACAAATATTCACTAGTTGGATTCTGTGATGCTGACTATGCTGGAGATAGAGTTGAGCGCAAAAGTACTTCTGGAAGCTGTCAGTTTCTTGGAAGTCATCTGATCTCATGGTACAGCAAGAAGCAACCAACAATTGCACTATCAACCACAGAGGCAGAATACATTGCTGCTGCTGGGTGTTCCACTCAAATGCTCTGGATGAAGAGTCAACTAGAAGATTATCAAATCTATGAGAGTAATCTTTCTATCTTCTGTGACAATACTTCAGCTATATGTTTATCCAAAAATCCAATTTTACACTCTAAGGCTAAACATATAGAGATTAAACATCACTTCATCAGAGACTATGTTCAGAAGGGTGTAATAAATTTAGCCTTTGTTGATACAGATCATCAATGGGCAAATATTTTCACAAAACCCCTTGCTGAAGATAGGTTTAAGTTTATTCTGAAAAATATTTGTATGGATTTTTGTCCAGAGTAATATTTCTCAGAGTCAACTTCTCAGATGCTAAGTGTTTAACACTCTGAAGTATTTCATCTGTTTTGCTTGTTTATTTTATCTGTGAATTATTATTGTTGTGTGAAACTCTGTACTGACCATCTCAGAGGATCTGAAAGCTGAAAACGTTTCATTTCTTAAGAGTTACAGAATCACATGCAAAGCAAACACGTGTCACTCAGAATCTGAAAAGATGGAGTACACCTACTGATTATGACGTTTAAGGTATTGCTTTGAAAATCTCAATCTGTCTTGATTTTCCCCCCAAATGTCATATCATAATTAAAAATGATTACTTTTCATTAAATGCAAACGTGCGTATGTGTCCTATGTATGTCTGTTGTGTTTCCCATGCGTGTTTTATTTTTCTATATAAACCACTCTCACAACACATTCACACTTTTCACATTCTCAACACATATGCGCTTTTGTCTGTTGTTCTCTCTCTTCTCAAACCCTAAAAGAACCCAGAAACCGTCATCTCCTTCTTCATCATCAACAATGGCATCTACATCAAAAGCAGTTACTACCAAAGATTCCACCACTATCATTGAACCAGTACGCACTCTCCTGACTCCTGTTGATTCTCTAGAAGTGTTGTGTGAGAGTTTCGTGGATTTGGAAGACCTTGCTGAAAATGGGTTTGATCTGATTCCTTCAATCAAAGAACAAGGTTGGGACGGTTACTTTGATAGGCTGATGGGTCCTGTGTATCCAAAGTTAGTGAAGGAGTTTTGGATCCATGCATTCGCTACTCCAAAGTTCGTTCATTCTTCTGTGCTGGGTAAGAAGATTGTTATCACTGAAAATCTGATCAGGAAACTTATAGGTTTCAAGGCAACTGATGGAGTAACCTCTCTATCTTCTGCGCGTGAAGACCTGAAAGATGTTTGTCAAGAAATCTGCACTACTGGTGAACCTTGTAAGAAGGTTAAGTTTTTGAAACCCACTTACAAGTTATGGGCTAAGATTTTCTTGAACACCATTTTTCACAGACCCTCTTCAAACTCATCTGACTATGTTAATGCTGAACAACTATACTTCATGTATTGTTTACATCAAAACATTCAGATTGATCTTCCTTATCTGTTGTTCAATCATCTGGTATCTCATGTCAAGGAAACAAGGGAAACAGCAAGAGATAAAACTGGAAAAGTCAGATCATGGATTCCTATGGGAAGACTGATTTCAGATATTCTGGTAGAAAACCAACTTGTGGCGCATCTGCAAGAGGCTGGATTAACAGAAGATCTGAACTTTATCATTGGCTCTGAGATAAATGGCTTAACTCTGAGAAGGATGAAATTGGTTGAAGATTTATCTGAGAAACCAAGGAAAACTAACTCTGAAGAAGTTAGGGGGAGAAGGATTCCTGTTGAGGACTTTCCTCTATTTACCTCAGATGAACCCAGAGAGCTAATAGCTGAGTATGTTGCTTGCTGCATCAGAGATGGTGTTGAGATCCCTGCAAATCTTGTGCAGAAGGAAGGCCAAGTTCTTCCTGATCAGACAAGGGAAAGAAGACGCAAGAGAAAAGCTGATAAAGAAGGTCATCAGAAGAAAAGAAAGCATTCAGATGCTGAGAAGAAGAAGAAAAGAAAGAAGCTGAAGAAGGTTCAACAAAATCCTCCTGCAGCAACTTTTGAAGAGATAAGAGATACTCTGAAACAGGTATTTAACACTGATTCTAATCCTGTTCATCATTCTGCTACCCCCACACCATCTGACTCACCCCTTATATTTAAAAGATCTAGACCATCTGAGACTCATACACCACAACCAACAATCATTCCAACACCACAATCCAAACAAACCCAACAAGCAACACCACAACCTCAAAACACCATCCCAGAATCTACCATTCCAGAGGATGTTCACCCTGAACACTCTGACCAACCTGAAAATCCCATTGATCCTAATGAGATTTTAGATATCACACCCTTAAACCGTTCTATCATTTTATCTTCAACTTCTGAAAAATCTAACCAATCTGATACATCATCTGATGATGAATCATCTGGTTTTATTAATGAATGCTCGAATGATCTCAAACAACCTCTTGAAATCCAAACCACTCCACAACAAACATCTGAACCACAAAACAACCAACCCACATCTGAACATCCATCTTCCCAACCTCAAACCTCTGAACCACAAACATCTGAACATCCATCCTCACAACCTCAACCCTCTAAACAAACACCACAAACACAACCAACCCAACCCAGAATCCCTGATGAAGCAGAATTGGGATCAAGTGTTTATACTATGTTAAGAGATTTTGAGAAGGATAATGTCTCAGACTTTGCTGACATCATGGATGTGTGCATGACTACTATGGACAAAGAGGCTGCTAATGCTGTCTGGAAGAAATATCTTTACAGACTGAATAGGGAGGCTTTGAAAATCAGGACTCAATGTCTTAGATTGTCAAAAGTAAGGTTTGCTGCTTATCAGAAACGGATTAAGAGAAACCCTCCTCCTATTCTTCTTCTAGAAGCTCCTCCACCTCCAGAAATTCCTGCACATGATGTCTCTCAGATTGTTTCAGAATCCACTGCTCCAGAATCTTCTATTTCAGTATCTACAGATCTTCAGAAGGATGTCAAGGAACTAAAGGATTTCATGGTTGATCAAAAGAAGACAAATGAAGAAATGAAAACTTGGATGGCTAAGCAAGATGAGAATTCAGAGAGGATTACAGCACTGCTGCAACTCATCGCTTCTCAACAAGCCTCATCTGCCAAACCTTCTTAATGTTTTTGCACAAGTTTTTCATGCTTTGTTTTGTTTTTGATTGTCTTCTGATATGTTTTGTTTGCTTCTATCTGAATCTGGATGTTATCTTAATGAAAATGATCTTTTGCTTATCTGGATATGTGTTTCTTCTGCATCTTTACTGTCTTTTAAAAATCTTTTTGATTATGACAAAAAGGGGGAGAAACAAAATAGAATCTGATTGTTCAAATCTATAAGCAATTATCTGAACTAAGTCAGACATGTTACTAACATTCTTTGAATCTAATCAGAATCTGACAAATTTATCTAACCAGACTCTGACAAATTTCATTGAAGTTTTTCCTGAGATCTATCTTTTCAGAACCTGATCAAAAATAGCTAAATCTGAGTAAACCAGACTCTGATATCTAAAGACCAGACTCTGATATCTAACCTTGAGTACTATGATCTGAAAGATAACTCAAGACAGGAAATGGCAAGATAAACAACCAAGTGTTCTGAAGTTGTTCATCTGGCATCAAGCTTTAATATGACATCAAGCTTTGGCATCAAGCTTTGACTCTAGAAGTCAAACATATATCAACCAGGATTTGTCAACCAGGCTTCAATCAGGATGTTAATCAGGCTCTGAACCCAAAATGCAATCAGGCTCTGAATCTGAAATGAAATCAGGCTCTGAATCTGAAATATACTCAACCAGAAAGGGAAGTATCTAATTCCATTAGAGTATTCATTTCAGGGGGAGATTGTTAATCTCAGGGGGAGTAATTTTAATTCATTTTTATTGAACAAATTGCTCATGTTTTGTCATCATCAAAAAGGGGGAGATTGTAAGAGCACAGATTGTGTCTTAGTAATATCTCTATGTTTTGATGATAACATTAATGATAATTTGTATACAAGAATTATACCCTCTAAATTTATTCTAAACTGTTTTCTACAGGCACAAAAGATTTTAATCTTAAAGAGCAAATTTGATGTGAACAATGAATTCTGAATGGCTCAAGAGCATCTGAAGATTAGAAGAATCTGAAGTATAAGAGCTTAGTTATCAAGATTCTGAAGATACAACACGCTGCATGTATTATCAAGAATCTGAATAAGAGAAGACTCTGAGTGAAGAGACTCTGAATGAGAGAAGACTCTGATCTGAGTGAAGACTCTGATCTAAGAGCATGTTACGCTTCAAGCACACAGCTGCACCAGACTCTGATTCATCAACATCTGAAGAACATATTAGGCTCTGAAGTTTCCAGAAGGTTCTGAAGACTGAAGACTCTGATATTGATTGTTGATCTGAATTATTTGAAGAAGAATATTTTAATATATCCGTTGGAATATGCCAGCAAATCTTTCCTTAATTGGGATAGACAAAATTCTCTGCAAGAATATTATTCCTCTGGTACATTCCTTATATGGTATAATCACAGCTCAGCAGACAATTGCTACACCCACTATTTGTGCGCCGTCTCTCTGCTGTAATAGTACAAAGGACAGTACTATTTTGATATTGGAAATATTTTCTCTAACGGTAAAATATTCTCTCCAATATTCAAGTGGCTATATAAAGGACATCATAGCTCATTCTTCAAGTGCCGAATTACGACAATATTGACAAGAACTCTCTCACGCTAAAAGCTTTCATATTCTTCACTGTTCATACATTGTTCTAAACTTAGAGAAATAACACAGTTGTGTTTATAGCTTTCATAGAAGCAATTCTTACTCTTTCATTGTATTACATTAATTTGTAAAGAAAGTTTTCCTTAAGAGGATCTAGGTTAGATCAGTAGCTCTTAAGAAGACTAAGAACAGTTGTTCTTAGGTGTGCTATTTGTAATCAGTTGATTTGAATAGTGAATTAAGTCCTTGTTGAGAAAGGCAAATCACTCTTGAAAAGGGTGGACTGGAGTAGTTGAGTTCAACGAACCAGGATAAAAATACTTGTGTTTTTATCTTTGATTATTTTCTGTCATACTTATTCAACCCCCCCTTCTAAGTATTTTCTCACCTTCACTAGATACTCTTGTTTTAACAGATAATTCTTTATGTCGTGGAACCATGGCTTGTTATCAATTTCTTCTTCAACCATCTAACAGTAGGCGGGCTCAGTCTTGTGTTCAATTCGAATGAGAGTAGCATCATTGAGATACCTGACTTTCCACATCAAGGCTAACATGGCTAAAGCATCGGCGATATGATTTTCAGATCTCAGAACATGCTTGAAGGTGATCTTATCAAAGTATTCAATCATTCCAATGATCTAGGCTCTGTAAGGGATCAAAATTCTCATGTCTAGTTTCCCATTCACCTGTAACTTGATAAATATCCAAAGCTGGATCTCCACTTACTTCGAGAAGTTTGATTCTTAGGTCAATGGCTGCTTCGAGGCTAAGAATGCATGCTTCATATTCGGCAATATTGTTTGTACATTCAAAGTCTAACCTTGCTGTAAATGGGGTATAACCACCCTCTGGATTCATCAGAACGGCACCTACGCCATGCCCACTGTAATTTGAGGAACCATCAAACATCATTTTCCACCAAAGACCCGGCCCGGGACCTTCATCAGGACCTGGCTCTTCATAATCTTTTACCAACATAATATCCTCGTCCGAAAAATCAAACTTGAGAGACTCGTAATCTTCAACTGGCTGATCTGCAAGATAATCTGATAAGACACTGCCTTTGATAGACTTCTGGGCCACATACTGGATGTCATATTCTGATAACAACATGTGCCAACGGGCGAGTCTTCCCGTCTGAGCGGGCTTCACAAAAATATACTTTATCAGGTCCATTTTTGAAATCAATAAAGTGGTATGACAAATCATGTACTGCCTCAACCGTCTGGCAGCCCATGCCAAAGCACAACAAGTTTTCTCTAAAATTGAATATCGGCTCTCACAGTAAGTGAATTTCTTGCTCAAATAATATATGGTGTGTTCCTTTCGTCCGGACTCATCCTGCTGACCCAACACGCAACCCATTGAATTCTCGAGTACCGTTAAGTACATGAAAAGAGGTCTTCCCGGAACAGGAGGTATTAAGATCGGAGGCTCTTGAAGGTAGCCTTTAATCTTATCAAAAGCTTGTTGGCAATCTGAATTTCAAACAACTGTCTGATCCTTGCGTAACAATTTGAAAATGGGCTCGCAAGTAAGAGTCATATTAGAGATAAATCTGGATATATAATTCAATCTTCCAAGAAAACCTCTGACTTGTTTCTCAGTTTGCGGAGCCGGCATATCTTGAATGGCTCGAACTTTATCGGGATCTACCTCAATCCCTCGGTGGCTAACAATGAAACCAAGTAATTTCCCAGATCTCACCCCAAAAGTACACTTGGCTGGGTTTAGTCTCAACTGATACTTTCTGAGTCTCTCGAACAACTTCAACAGATGATTCAAATGGTCTTCCTCACTTTGAGATTTGGCGATCATATCATCAACATACACTTCTATCTCTTTATGCATCATGTCATGAAATAAGGTCACCATGGCTCTTTGATAAGTGGCACCAGCATTCTTCAAACCGAAAGGCATGACTTTGTAACAATAAGTTCCCCAAGGAGTAATGAAAGTAGTTTTTTCCATATCATCTGGATCCATCTTGATTTGGTTGTATCCGGAGAAACCATCCATAAACGAGAAAACTGCAAAGCGAGCCGTATTATCCACCAATGTATCAATATGCGGCAAAGGGAAATTGTCTTTTGGATTGGCCTTGTTCAGATCCCTATAATCCACACACATTCTGACCTTCCCATCTTTCTTCGGCACAGGTACAATATTAGCTACCCATTCGGGGTACTTGGATACTGCCAAGAAACCTGCATCAATCTGCTTCTTTACCTTATCTCGAATCTTAAGAGTCATATCAGGTCTAGTTCTTCGGAGCTTTTGTTTGACTGGTGTACATTGTGGTCGGAGCGGTAACTTGTGGACCACTATGTCTGTGTCTAAACCTGGCATATCCTGATAGGACCAAGCAAACACATCCGCATACTCTTTTAAAAGCTTCACCAATTGTTGCTTGACTTCTGCCCCAAGTATTGCCCCGATCTTGACCTCTTTCTTGTCTTCTTCGGTGCCAAGATTAATAACCTCTACCTGCTCCTTGTGAGGTTGAAACTCTGGGTGCTCGTAACCTGCCATTTTTGCCAGTTCATCAGGGATCTCAAAATCCTCGTCCTCATCTTCAGCTTGGTATATTGGTGAGTCAAAGTCAGGAGGGAAAGCAAAGTCAATGGATTCAACAAGTTTTGGGGTGTCACTGCATGTTGGAACGGCTTAATTTATTAAAACACACGCAAGGACAAATGCAGCAACAAGGAAAAATGTTTTGATGATTTTTAGAAAATTGCCATCTTCTTTTTTAAACATGGAAGCAAAAACAATTAAGGAAACAAACAACGAGGGATTTAACAAAATATTTCATTAATCATAATATATTTGAAAGCACGGGCCCCTTACAAAATACATCTTATAGCCTTGGGCATGGCCACAAAGGTTTAAAGATAAAAAACAACAACAAGTAAAGAAAACAAACAAATTACTTCGACACAGGAAAGATCACGGGAATCTCAACAGCCTCCCAATTGCCTAAAGCAGCTTCGCAATGATATACCAAATGTTCAATATCCTCGTCTTCAAAATCTTCTCCCACGGCATTGACTTGGAATCCTCCACTGATGAACACTTCTTGGATAGTCTTCGGACGTCCTTCGGCGTGTGTTGATGCTTCGACATGAGTTGGTTTGTAACCCAACCCTTGGCGACCCAGTCTTGCCTTTACTTCAATAACCTCTCCCCAACCTGCAGGAGTACCCTCTTCTAATGTAGACTTGATGCTCTGGGCGGACGCAAAAGATGGACCACTCTTTGCCACTGTATTTTCTATCATTATCGCATTAGCTATTTCAAGCGCTTGGAAAGAAGTTTCCAACGCATCCTCATTTGCCTCAATATACCTAAATGACGATAAATTACTCACCATCAAGTCCTCTTCGCCATGCACAATTACCAGTTTGTCGTTTACAACAAATTTCATCCTTTGATGCAAAGTGGAAGTCACTGCCCCTGCTGCGTGAATCCAAGGTCGTCCCAACAAACAGCTGTAAGCCGGGTTAATGTCCATTACCTAAAATGTGATATCGAACACGTGAGGGCCTATCATAATCGAAAATTCCACTTCCCCAACAATCGTTCTTCTCGAACCATCAAAAGCCTTCACAATTAACAAAGTCGGCTTCATCTCTGCCCCTGCATATGCCAACTTTGCGAGCGACCTTTTAGGCAACACATTCAACGAAGATCCAGTATCAACCAAAACTCGCACCAACGTGTCCTCTTGACATCGGATAGATACGTGCAAAGCACGGCTATGATTACGTCCTCCCTTTGGCAGCTCTTCATCACTGAAACTCAGAGTATTGCAGGCTGTAATATTGGCTATCACCGAATCAAATTGGCCAGGGGTTATATCCTTCATCACATGTGCTTGCATTAACACCTTTTGTAGAGCCTCTCTATGGGCCAGTGAATTCATCAGGAGAGACAAAATTGATATCTTTGAGGGGGTTTGATGAAGCTGATCAACAACCTTGTAATCGCTTTTTCGGATAATCCTTAAGAACACTTCAGCATCTCCTTCTGTGATGGGTATTTCTTTGTCTTTGGCTGTCACGGCAGGGGTAACCTATTTTGGAGCAACCACTGTTGTCTTGGATTGATATATTCGGCTACTACGGGTCATCTTGCTCATTCCTGTAATATTTGTCACATCAACCTGGTCATCCTTTACCTTCTCATTCTGAATAACCTTCCCAGATCTTTGGTCCAACACAACCATATCATACTTCCACGGGACTGCCTTTGTATTCTCAAAAGGAAATGATCTCAGCTTCTGAATAATAACTGGTCGAGGCTGACCAACAACAGATTTTTCAAAAACATACTTCACATTCTTGCTGATCATATTGAACCCATGGACTTTCTCGCTTTTCTTTGGTAGATTGAAAATAGGCTCAACCACCGAAACTTCCTCATTCATTACCTTGATACCTACTTGCAATAATCCATCACCAATCAGACCTTGCACATCTTTTTGTACCACACCACATCCTTTGGGATTAACAGAACACTCTTCACAGACACTATGGGTACCTTTAATCAGCCCTGCTTTCAACAGTTTCTCATGAAGTGACCTCAACAGAGTCTTGATTTCTGACACATCACGAACTAACTTTTCATCTGAATCTTCTTCTATAGCATTAACTCCTCCATGACTTGGAAATGGGTTACTTTTAACACTGGGCGGTACATCATCAAAAGGCAAAATTTTCTTCTCTATGAGCTCCCTGACAATATGTTTCAAGGCAACACACCCCTCTAAGTCATGGCCGGCAGCATCTTCATGAAAGGCACAATGAGCATTTGGACTGTAATGAGGTGATGAAGTGTCTGAAGGTGTATTCAATGGTCGCGTTGTTACCAGCCCTTGTTGCACCAAAGCCGGGTACAACTCTGTATAAGTCATTAGTATCTGAGGAAATGAAGGCCTAATTGCTGGTCTTCGATTTTGGTAATTTTGCCTTGGTGCCTGAGCCTTGGGCTTCTGATATTGCTGATAGGGTGGAGCGTTGGGCGCTCGTTGATACCCTTGTTATTGAACTGGTTGATACATGGGTGCTGGTTGCACTGTCTGATAACTCGGAACAGGGTGATTGAAAGCGGGCGTTATAGCTGCCACATATGGTTGTTGAGCATACTGTACTAGATACATCGGCTGTTATGTCAAATTCTGCTGAGGTTGCTGAATATAGCCTTGTGGAGGCTACTGAACATAACCTTGTGGAGGTCGTTGATATCGTTGGTAGGGCTGCTTCCAAGTCTGATTCCTTTTCCCCACTGTTATGGCGTTTGTTTCTCCCTCTTTCTTTTTATGAAAATTACCACTGAACTTCTTAACATTGTTGTTGTTGGAACCACTGGAACTACTAGTCATCTTTCCATTCTTCAATCCCAATTCCACTCTCACCCCCACGGCCACTATATCAGAGAAACTCGATGTTACACTGCTAATCATCTTCTCATAAAATTTCGGCCTTACCGTATCCACAAACCAATCTGTCAACTCTTTCTCGTTTAAAGGAGGTTCCACTTGAGAGGCAATCTCCCTCCATCGTTGTGAATACTCTTTGAATGATTCGGAACTCTTTTGTGTCATACTCAACAATTGTCTTCTGTCAGGGGCCAAGTCCATATTGTATTTGTAATGCTTTATGAAAGCATCGGCCAAGTCTTGGAAACTATGAATGCAAGATTGATCTAGGCTCAAGTACCATTTAGTGGGGGCTCCTTTCAAGCTATCCTGGAAACAATGGATCATCAGCTTATCATCTTCTACATGTGCAGCCATTCTTCGGTAATACATGATCAAATGCTTCCGAGGACAAGTAGAACCGGTGTACTGATCAAAGTTGGGGATTTTGAATTTTGGCGGAATTACCAATCCAGACACTAAACACATATCTCTGGCATCAGTACCAAAGATATCATTCCCTTCCATTGCTTTAACCTTCCTCCCTATAGTTTCTACACTCTCCTTCAATTTCTCATGTCGTCCACTTCCTTCTTTGGACCCATCAGGAACTTCAAACACTTGTGGATGGCTGTGAAAAATAGGGCGCACTTGAGTTTGCACAGAGGCTGGAGTATACGTCGGAACAGCTCGAGGAATCTCTGCCTCTAGAGGAACTGATTATTGACTGACTGGTGGAGGAGGTACAAAACCTGGTATGAACCCATATGGTGGAATACTTGCAACAGTGACTGTCGTTGGGATCGGCTCCACAACTACATTAGTGATTTCAGAAACTACAGTGGCCTGAGTGTCCATTTTTGCATTGATGACTTGTAAGACTTCCATGATTCGTCCTACGCTTCCTCGTAAGTCTTCAAGTTCGTTGTTAACCCTATCCAGAGCCAAATTGTGTTCTTCCATTCTTTGACGAGCTTGGTCTCGTGTGTTGTATTGATGGCGAGGATTCAGTATGATTCTAGAGATAAGACAGCGAGATGAGACAGAACACGGGAAATGCACATGAAATGTTATGGGTGCAGATGCAAAATGCAAAATTAATCATTCAAGGAAACCAAAGAAATATTTGCAAAAATTATAACAATGGGGAAATAAATAAAATACAAAGTCTTCATAAATTAATAACTGAGATTTTTACAACAACAATTCGAAACTGGAACACAAATCTTCAATACAGATACATGATAAAACACAAAAATCAAAAAGATCCTAGATCTTCTGGCTGGAGGGTCCTTCATCTTCTGGTTGACTCTTCTTCCCACCTTGATGGACCAAATCTTGAAGCTCTTCCATTTCTTGCATGACCTTGAAATATTTATCTCTCTAAGCTTTTCCTTCTCTTTCAACTTTTGCCAAAGTAGCTTTCAATTCTTCAACAAGAGTAAGTTTTGTTGAGTCAGGCTCAAAACAGGTATATAATATCTTCAATGCTGCTTCTTTCACCCATGATAAGTAAGATTCTGAAATAGCAGTGTCAGGGTAATACAAAGCAGTTACTCCCCTTGTGTGGATGTGACGCCAAGCATACACAGTCCAAGCCTTGTAGGCTGGATCCTTCCCTTCTTCAATGTAGAAACTTCTCAAAAGGGATGGGTCTAGTTCATTCTCCATCGGGTGACGCAACTGGCGATGAGCTAAAATAGGATTATAGTTAATACAACCATCAATGCTGATAAGTGGTACATTTGGGAAATCCCCACAACTCTGAATCACGGCAATCCCTCCATACATAGGGTTATACCACTTAATATCTGAATGTTTGAGTAACAACAACCTCTCTACCCATGAGAGTCCATTCTGCATATCCCAGAGTGCTGGAAGCCTTGGCAAGTGTGAAATAAACCACTCGTATAGAAGAACAGTGCAACACATGATCTGTCCAACTCCATGACGGTTTCTGCGGTGGATGGAAAAATACACATCAGCCAACAAAGTGGGTACGGGATTTTTGATTAAGAAAAGGTTGATTGCATTCGTGTCCACAAAATCATCAGCAGTCAGAAACAGGAAAAGTCTGTAAATCAGCAAAGCCAGAATGGCCTCAAATGCTTCAGAATTCTTCGACTCGGTATAGAATTGAGCTTTTTCATACAGGAACATAGCTGGAAATCCGTATAGCCCTCCCTTATCAGTCATATGAGATCGTACTTCATTCACCTCCAAATGTGCGGCTTCTGCAATTACTCTTTTGCTAGGAGTCCATTCTCTTCCAGAAAATGGTCTAGGAATGACGCCTATTCCCATCAGAGCAGAATATTCTTCCAAGGTTGGTAGCAACTGGTAATCTGGAAACGTGAAACAATGATAGGTCGAATCACAAAACTGCACGAGCGCTGCCAACATCTCTTCATTCACTTGAATTTCTAGCAAAGACAGCATATTCCCATACTTCTCTTTGAACGCCTCAGGGTCTTCTACTAAACTTCCCAGTTTCTTCAAGTTCTCCAAATTTGGGCTTCGGAACACAATCTCTGCCTCCTTTCCAGAATCCATCCTATAATATCTGCAAAAAAATCTTTAGTTCCTTGAATGATAAATAAATGTGAATGCAAATGCGCAAAGTATCATGGAACTCAGATTCTGTAAACATCAAAACATCGTAGACTTAATTTTCTTTGAATTACAAAAATTTCAGTACATCTTACAAAAGTCTTAAACAGAAAGCTAAATAAAAGCTAACAAAAGTCCTAAGAAGGTTCTCCTAACAGCCTCAAGTTGAGCTTCTCAATCTCCTATTCCATCTAGGCCTTCTCAAGGATGAGCTTATCCACGATCAACTTCCACGGAGTCGACTGAGGACTAGAAGAAAATAAATCTTCTTGTGCCATTCTCTTCTTGCAGGAGAGTACTTCTTCATTCTTCAACTCTAATTGCTTATGGAGCTCTGCGTTTTCTTCAACAACCACTTGGTACTTGTGCTTCCAAGTGTCTTCGGTTTGTCGTGCCTTGCTCAAAGCAATCCTTAGCTTCTCCTCCTCAGACATGAAAATCAAGGTAGGCTCCTCCTTTAAAGCCATGGGTTCTTGTCGAGAATAGGGCATCTTCAACTCAATGGCTCTCTTTCGAACCCATTGGAGATAAGGTTCCAAAGAGACACAATTAGGCTTTCCCAAGTCTTTCTTTCCTTTTTTTGTGCAAATTGCCCCAGACTTTTAGAATCTTCTCTTTCTGCTCGTGACTATTACTCTCTTCCTTGAAGAAAATGTTTTCCACATGAACACTGTTGGGCTTGTCCTTCAAAGGATATCCCAACTGTCGACGAGCAAGGACTGGACTGTAACTGATTCCTCCATTGGCACCAAGAAGAGGTACATTACCAAAATTTCCACAACTGTCAATGATCATTATCCCATCATATTCACGATTATACCAATCAATATCAGAGTGCATGAGAGCCATAATCTTCTGTGACCACCACCCTTTCTTCGGATCCCAAAAGGCGTGAGCTTTAGGCAAGTGTGAAATAAACCACTTGTACAATAAAGGAACACAGCAAATGATCATCCCTCCCTTGTGGAAATTCCTGAGGTGAACAGAATGGCACGCGTCTGCTAGCAGAGTAGGTACAAGGTTTTTCTTCAAGAAAATCTTAATGGTGTTGAGGTCTACAAAGTTCTCAAAGATGAGGAACAGAAAGATGCCATAAATGAGCAAGGCAAGGATAGCCTCGAATGCATCGATGCTCAAATGATCTGCGTAGTATTGATCCTTTTCAACCAAAAATTCTGCACTCAACCCAAAAACTCCTCCTTTTGTAGTCATGTTCTTTTGAATATCAACCAATCCCAAACGCGTAGCTTTGGCAATATCTTGTTCCTTAGGGTCCTTCTCCATGATCGGAAAAGGAGATTCTTCAAGAATGGGAAAACCAACCAACTGAGAGTAATCTTCTAGTGTGGGCACTAGCTGATAATCGGGGAAAGTGAAACAGTGATAGAGCGGATCGTAGAACTGGAGAAGCGTAGAAAGAAGTCCACTATCCATTTTTATCTTCAATAGCAACAACAGCTTCCCATACCTACTCTAGAGACCCTCTGGATCTGTCACCAAGGTACCTAACCTCCTTCGGTCATCTAGTTTAAAACCTTTGTAAGTGTACTTCAATGTTTTATTTCTTTCACCATCCATAGCGATCTCTGATGTTTACAAACAAAAAGTATGAGTTCCATGAAACTTTATGGTATGATGTTTATGAATGCAAGAATGTAAAAACACAGGTAAATGCAAAGATCACACATATGCACACAAATACAGGCCTAGGTTTAAAGGACAAGCGTGGATCCAAGGTCTACCCATCCCTAAAAGGTGTGTACTAGGGACTTCAAACCAGTAGAGCAGGGTTCTAAACGGTCCTCAGAGTCATCAACTCATCTTTCGGATATTATCAACTTCCCAACTTACTCGGTAATAGATAATATTCTTAAGAGAGTCTCGTCCAAGTGTAGTATCGCGTATCAACTATTTCGGAAATACTTCCTTATAGCCATCGCACTTCGTCCTAGTAAGGCCAAAGTGGGGTAGAATGTAATCTAAAAGTCCACAGTGTCATGGGCTCCTTCGTCGAAAGTAGCATTGTTTTCACGAATACTCGATCAACAATACTAAACTCTCAAGAGGGCCTACACTGATTGGTGGTTTCTCAAGTTAGCTTGGTCGGGAATCAACTCCCTATAAGCCTCCTTGAATATACCACCATCCTATCATAATTGCACTCAAGTCCGGGTATAGGACCGTCTCACCACTCAAAAAGGTCCCAATATCCAACAATCAAACAAATATATACACATATACATGTAAAGCAAATATTCACAAATATAGCACATAAACAAACAAAATAGGCTAAACCCTCAAGTTTAAATGTTTCCCCAGTGAAGTCGCCATTTCTGTTGCGGTGAGAATCGGATATCAAGCTATTGATTAACTTAAATCTTTAATTCTTTGACTTCACAACTGGACTTTAATTTATCCAAAGGAAAGGTCTAAAGAGAGAAAGAACCTTTTGCGTGATGTAACAACAACGCTAAGAGATTCGGGGATTGAGGGTTGGTTATGCATAGGGTAGGTATTTCACATCCTAAACATCTGTAGTAATCTACAGGAACCTTTTGTTTGTTGTATGCTAAGTTTGCTAAATGTTTGTTATGGATTGGGTAAAAGGTGTAGGTTAAAAACCTAAAGATATATACACTAAGTTTGCTCGCAAAGATATCACATCTTCTGCCTACGTATCCTAACTAGGATAGAATCAGAGCAATCGTAGTTCACCTCACTAGGTTTGAAGAACACTTGATTATGATCAAGGTTCAAGGGGGAACAAACATTACAATTCTTGTGTAGAGTTTAAGGAAACTCTCTAAATCTAAGTTGAACACTCAAGAGAGGGAAGTAAGTAATCATGACAATGATTCTTACATAGAGTTAACAAACTCTATCCTAAGTTCTAATTAAAAGAGCACTCCTAACAAGGGGTAGGTTTTTTAGACTTAAGCAAAGTCCAATGGATAGGTTCTAACTTAACTAAGCGGGTAGATGACTTAACGAAGTCGAGGGAGATGAGCTATCTATGACCCAAAGGTCAACAGAGAGACTTTCCTTTGGAAGGAGAAAAAAGGAGGCAACTTGGATGAGAACTAAAGAGTTCCATCACTTGGGGAAACTAAACTTGACAATGCAGGATGAATACAAGAAACATGGTTATGATCAAACATATACAAGCATGTTACAACAAGCAAGTACGTCAAAATAGGAGGAATGGTTACAACCAAAGCATGCAAGCGTATGACAATAGGCAAGCAAAGATGAGTTCTTACAAGACTCAATGAAAGGGAAAGACTTAAGCATAATCTTGATAAAGACGAATGTAACGACCAATGCGAATAAGTCAAACATCATGGGGAAATTACATGGAAAGCAAATGAATCAAACATCATGCTTACAAGCAACAAGTAATTACAATTACATCAAGGGTATGACAAACATAGAACACATATTAATCACAACAACAAACAGGAGAAGAATGAATCAAAAGCTTGAAACGATTAGGAGGGTAAAAACCCTAAAAAGAAACATGAGTGTTTTCAATGCAAAATTGTTTTCACAAATAAAAGTCTAGAATTTTAATGCACCACATGAAAGTATATACAAATATGAGATAATTTCAAAAAGAACCGATTAAAAATAATAAAAAACGAAGAAGTTACGATTTTTACAAGATTTAAACAATTAAAATACAACAAGGAAATTAGTGATAAAAAGAAAGGGGGAGGCGCCTGGTGGGTGTTGAACCCACCACCCTTTGCATAACAATTCAAAATCAAGCAATCTGGGCTAGGACGCGTGTTTGAGAATAAAATGGAAATGAAAGAGAAAATAATGAAAATCAGGCAAGTATGAAAAATAATAAAAAGGGTTGATATCCACTGTGGATCGAACCCAGGACAAGTAGGTGAAAGGCGCATGATAACGTGAGAGTTTAACCACTGGGGTGGCGATACATCCATGTATTTCGCCACCCCTAAAATTTAAATACTTAAACAAGGCATGAAAATATGGGTAAGGCAACAAGCATGAGAAGCAAGCAAGAACATGGATACGACAACATCATAACTTCATCAATACTCAACAAAATGCAACAAAATTTTAGCCTATCTTGAGTGAAATATCATGAGGAATTCATAAGTGATCTCAATTTTTTAAGATGATTCATATATTTTGAAATTCGAATACAAATGCAATTTGAAGCTTAGGAATGCATAATGGTGGATACAACTCATGACAGCAGAGATTTTGATCAAATGAAAATATGAACCCCTCCCAAATACATCATTTAAGGATTTTGGATGCCAAAATTATGCAAAGATAGCTCTATTCTTAAACTGGTGTGTACATGGTAGTATGAAGCTTTGAAAATGCAATTTGAATGTCACACCTCAAAACAGCAAGACATGTGAGCAGGTAAGGGTATGCATAACTCATAAACATATAAACCAATGATTCTTGATGCACAAATCATACCAAAGCAAGTTTAATCAAAAAATGACATGTAAGCTGCACAAAATACCTTTGAAAATGCACTTTGATGGCCATAGTTCAAAACAAGAGGGATCATGATCAAGTAGAAATGTGCACATCCTATGAACATGTTTTCTAGTGATCCTACATGCCTAGATCAAACAGAAATAGTTCCAAACCAGAAATGGCATGTAAGTTGCATGAAATGCCTTTGAAAATGCACTTTGGAAGTTATGAATAAAAATTGTCATGAATGAACTCAAAGAGAACCACACACATATTTCAAATATGCTACTCATGATCATGCCCAAAGAAATAATCTCTAATCCAAATTGAATCATAAAATGACCATTCAATTGCAACTTTATGGAAGTAGTTTAGAACAAACTTGCATTTAACCAAAATTTAAAACAACAGCTCAACATCGTGTTTCTCAAACCACAATTTGACAGTCACTGAGTACATACAAAGGGTGAAAGCTTTTAAGTTTTGAAAATGAAACCTGACACCAGAGGTTGACAAACCTCAAAGTGACTTGGCAGCCAAACAAAATCATGAACTAAAAAACACATATCATCAGAAAAATGAAGCTTCAACAGCTCTGAATCATGTTAACAGAAACAATCCAAACCAACATGTTGACAATTACAATGAATTGATGCACTCAACAAGGCTCTCTCAGAGCCACAATAATTTAACAATGCTGATGCAGAAATGACAGACATGCTAATCATAATCATGTTAATCTCTAAACAAAGCACAACTGCATAATGATACAAGGACATGAGATGAACATGTGAAATGCTAAATGCTACTCATCTTTATAATGATACAATGCACACAAAAATGAACATGCTGGCAGAATTCAAACAGTTATTTGATGAATCAATATGCCTAGCCAAACACAGAAGCAAACAGCCAAGACTAATGCAGCCACAAGCAGAAGCCACAAGTGGCTTAGGACCTTGCCTAACAAATAAATTTTAACAAACTCAAAATAACAATAACTCCTCTTGTAACCAAAACAAATTAGCACAATTCCTTAAGGGCAGACGTGACATGAATCAAAGAGATAAAAGTATGAAATATTGGCAGTCAAGTGTAAAATGGATAGGCACATATTACAATCATGACATATGCATAAATTTCACATAGAGGTATAACAACAAGGCATTGGATTTGAGAATGGCATATCAGCTGTAAATTGTACATTTTGATTGAAAGCATGAACAGAAAGTTGCAATTCCAAGTCAAACCTAGTTTCAAGAACTCAAACACAACATGAATAGCACATGTAGGGATCCTAATCCAAAATGGTCAACAAAGGATCAAAGTTAAGTGAGGCTGCACTGACCTCCCAAGCTGTTTTGCAGCAGAACCAACATAAGACAAATGCGACTCATCCAACAATAGCTCATGACAGAAATTAACTCAAATATCCACAAGACATGATCATACCAAGGCAAAGGCATATCCAAGGAAGTTTACATGCTCAAAACAGTTGGCATAATACAAACTGGCATATTTGCTCATAGATCACATTTTGCAATTAAACACAATACATACTAAGTACATCAATCATGTTCATGACTGAAATGAAAGGATAGTAACCACTAACCTTTTGTAGACCAAAACAAAAGCTTGTTGCAATAAAGAAAACCTTGAGAAAAACTTCAGCTGTTGTCCAACCTTGCTTTGATGAAAACAACTTTCTTGCACTTGAAGGAAATGTGAAGAACTTGTGACAGACCTCAAAATAAATGAGGATGAAGTTGCTTTATGTTATGGACAGCTGAGGCATTATATATCAAAGGTGTGTGGATGGTTAGAATGAGGAAAACAACTATGGTTAGAGGTTTGGCAGATTTTGAGTATAAGGTCAAACTTGCTTGGTTTGAGGGTTGACTTTTGGGAGAATGGTGTTTATGAGTGGTTTAAGAGTATGAACCCCTTCTACACAACATTTATGGATTGTGCAGATGGTTTTTGATGGTTTGGAATGTGTGGAAATGGGTTTTGGAAGCCAACTGCCCAAGACAGATTTTAGTGAAACTTGGAATTTTGAAAATGAAGTAAACAAGAAAGGAGTGAGAGCTGTGGTTTTCTCATGGTTCTAAGAGTGCTCTGGTGTGTTTGACATAGAGGGAGCCTCTATTTATAGAAAAATGAAGGGTGAGGACAGATTTGTAACTTGGCACTTTTGGAGGGATTTTGAAAAAAGGTAACCCTTGGCTTGAGGTTTGTTGCAGCTACATACATCACTCTCTTGGCTCAATGTGAGGAGAAAATCAAGTGGAATGATATACATGAGATGACTGAATAGGGAATAGAGTGCAGATGTTAAAAAGTTTCTCTTTCCTCTCTAGAATTCTTTGATTATTTTAATGCCACTTGCTTGCAACTTGCTTTTCCTTCAAATCCTTCACTTATTCTGCATTTTCCCTCCCTATACTCTCTAAGTATCAGATACAAAGATGATCCAAGGGCTGAGAATAGCTCAAGTGGTCAAAGGATGAGTTTGTGACAAATTGACAATGTGGGGCTCAAGTGTTAAAACACCATCTTGTTAAATTCATAACTCTCGGCTCATAAGGGACATGGAGGAGTTCTAATACATTTTAGAAAGCCCTCATATAGATCTACAACTTTCATGTTTTCATGAGTTTCATTTTCCGAAAGGAACTTGGCCAAAAAAAGCCTCTCAAAGTTGCTGAAAAGCAAGCCTAAAAGTGAAATGTTTCAAGTTACTTTTCCCTCTTGTAATGAATTTGGTCATAACTCCAAATCTATGCATTTACTGATCATGTACCAATTTGAGACTTTTTTAGTACTTGTCAAGAGCTTTCCAATGAGCTTTGAACCAACTCAATTGGATGTGTGGTTATGGAGTTATGGTCTTGCCCCTTTCAAAACCCTAATTCCCGACTTTTACGATTACTCCTCAACCCTTGATCCAATGGTCATGAAATTTTACGGGTAGGTGCAATATGTCATTAGGAACATTTTTTATTCACATCTTGAGGTGAAATTCCTTATGAGGGAAGAGTTGACTTTTCGGTCAACCGAACGATCGATCGGTGACCACCGAGTCGAATGTTGATGCTCCGGGTCTTTTGAAGCCTTGAAACTTCTTGAGTAGACTTTACCAAGCCATATGAACTTTATGGACCATGATCCCACCATTGTAACACCTTTTAAATTAAAAGTCAAACCACAGTTGACTTTTCCTGATCGAAAACCCAAATCGGGTATTCCTGAACTTCACTGTTTTTTATTCCTAGGTGACAACCTTAAATTGGATTCATAATTGATTCAATGGAATATCCTTGATCATGTTTCATGGAGAACCAATCCAAGACATTGACAGATCAAACCTTTGAAACCTCGATTCTTGCCCGTACGAAACCCTAATTCCTATATCTTAACAAAGACAAACTTGAAACGGGTTAAGGTTAGATAATCAAATGAGTATGATCCTAAAATGATGATGAAGATCTAAGGGGTCAAAATTTGGGGTATGACAACAACCATCGTGAGGCAAAGGTCTTTAAATGAGTATTTTCTCCTGAAAAGTGTTTGCAAAGACTAAAAAGCAACGGCGACATGTCGAATCCCCGAAAACTAAAGCATTACATACAGATATCCCTTTACCGCTCTTCCTTGAACCATTAATTTTCATTTCCATTGTATTTAATTTCATTCGCATTTAACTTTCCTAATTCCATAAGCCTTAGCTTTACGTCGCGACAATAGATAACTGTAGGTTGACATTGGTCTTTGTGGGTTCGACAAATCTTTTATATTACTTCGATATTTCTGTGCACTTGCGGACGCATCAATAAACGGTTTCTTTATATTCAAGAAAGACACAAGGATTAGGGTTAACAAAGAAAACAAGTAAGAAGAACAAGAAGAAACAACAAGGATTGATTATAAACTGCTATTCTTTTGTTTCTCTATCAAACAAGATTACAAGTATACAAGAATAAAAAATAACCTCTCTCTCTTGAATTAGGATTTTATCTTTCTATTTTTCCTTATACAGGATGTGAGACTAACATGTTACTTATAAGAAACTTGGCACACTAACCTAATGGGCTTTTTAACAATTACCCATTACAAGCTGACTTATGATACAAGCTAACTTAAACAATTGGGCTTACAAGCAAGACCTAATTCAACATGCTAACAACCTAGCAATATTGACTAATGCATGTTATAACAAACTTCGACTACAACACGCATTACTCGTGAATAGACTTTGACTATACTAGAGTTCGATCTAATATCTCACACCTTAGTTATTTAAAAATCGAGGGGTAAATTGGTCACTTTTCATGACGCCCATCATTACCTTGCCTCTATAGCTGAGGTTAAATATATTTCGCATGCTAGGTTAAATATGATTTTTGTAGTAGTGTCGTCATCATGATCATGATCATCATGATCATCACCATGAATTGAAATTTCTCAACAAATTTGATGATTTTCTTAATTAACTAGTAGAAAAAGAAGTGTTGATTTAAGAACTAGAAGTATTGAACCGAATTCTAACTGTTAAAGAGCGAAAGATGAATAATGAGTCATAGAAAGCTCAAAAAGAATTTATTAGTGTAAAATGTTCTTCAAATATAACTTAATTTTTAGATTATTATTTTCTAAATCAATTTAAAAAATTATATGTTCAGTGAGGTTTGGTGAAACACATAATCAACATATGATATGATAAAATCAATTTTATATTCTATCACTCTATTGTACTTTAAACATATTAGGATGAACAAAATGAAAGTTGCACAAGGAATCAATCACAGAAATTTATTTTGCATTATCTAGAGAAGAACAATAAAACAACAACAACATTTATAACATTATCAACAACAACAACATATAACATTTAAAACTTTTCTAAGTCACGTTATAAAAGTAAAATATTCTTAAGTCATAACAACAACAACAACAATAAAAACATATAACATTCTCAACAATACAAAAACATAAAAAACAATCCCAAACTCAATGTCGCTCTCAATCACATTAATATATAACATCCTGAATTTTGCTAAGTTACATTATAAAATTAAAGCATTGGTAAGTCACAATAAAAAAGTACCAACCAAAACAACATATAACACTCTCAACAACACAAAAACAATCTCAATCTCAATCTTACTCTTAATTACAACAAGATATAACATTTAAAATTTTGCTAAGTCACAATAACAACAACAACAACACAAAAACAACAATCTTAATAAAAACAAACAATAAAAACATCAAAATAAACCTTCTATACTTATATCAATAAAAATAACAATTTATAACATTCAATATCAATCTAAAGAACAACAATAACAATAACAACATTAAACCTATAGGGTTTAAGACCTCCACAACAACATTAGTGGAAATACTTCACATAGAAAAAAATGTGAAGAATAAGTCAAAGAAATGATTTTGGTCTTTCCTTCTTGCAAGTATCGTTCGAGTTACTCCTTCGAGCTCTTTTTTTTTGTATTTCCTTGCTTTGTATGAGTTGGAGAAGATATGGATGAAGTTCGGCCTTGTTTCTTGAAGAACTATTTGGAGAAGGTATGATGGTGAAGAAATGGAGATAATATTATGGTTAATGAGTTGGAGATGACCCCTTTCTAGAGCTCTCGTTGTTAATAGAGATGATAGACTTTGTTAAAGCTCAATGTGGTTTTCTTAAGGGCTGAATGTAGTTTTTGTAAGGCAATTAAAAACTAAAGAGACGTGACAAGAAAAACTTATAAGAGTAAACCATTTCACCACAGTTGGAAATCCTAACCATGGTTAAAACATATTGATTTATTTTTATTTGATCAAAGCACCATTTTTTAATAATTTAAAAATTAAATAATAAATCTCCTAACACTTGACCACAGTTGGGCAAACCAACTGTGGTGAAAATTGACTTGATTTTAATTTAAAAGTAAAATAAAAAGGAAGGTATCACTATAATATGAAATAAACTACAAATTTGCTAGCGCAAGGATTATACCCATGAGCATAATAAGTTTTTCAATGGTTGATAATTCCAACCATGGTAATATATAAATCGTTTTTAGTTTTAAAATAAAATATATGAAGGCGCCTATTTTTAATGGTGGCACAACGGGGTTGTTTCACAACAGTGCTTAAAAATATGCCATGTGATGTACTTTTTATAGTAATGTATGAGTATTTATTATGTTTTATTTATCAAAGACATTTCGCATATGCAATTTTTTCTTCTTGTGCGATGTTAGATATATAAGCATTTTCTTTCCATTTGTGACATGCATGTGTCATACCCCAATTTTGACCTGGCTTTTTTTAGGCTTTCATTCATCAGACTTTGTTCTTGCTTTACATCATCCGCATAGCATTTCATATCATAACATTTTCATCATCTGTACATCATATCCACAGTTCATATCATCTAATCATTGTGCATACAGATAGACGCTCTTTTGTTGTATAAGCTCAGGTTTTGCAAGAGGTTCAAGCAAAGTTACCAAGTCAAGGGTATGTGAATTGTTGGTTGGAATTTAATGGAAGTTTGACCTAATCATGGTCAAACAAGTGGTTTGTTTCAGGGTCAAGTTATCAGGCTATGGCATAAGCAGGTGCTTCATGGTTGAGGAATCACTAGAATTCAGTTCATTTTAATCAGGGTTTTGTATAGTGCAATCCATGTCTCAATCCAGACAAGTTTTATTTCATGATCAAAGCCAAGGTGTACGAGTTATGATTGAGGCTCTAATCAGGGTTTTATGTAAAATCGAATTCATATGGCAAAGTCAAGTTGCAGGGTCATTAGGAGTCAAGACAGTTGGTACATCTCAGATTGTTTGTAAGTCCTGATTATGTGGTTCGGGTTTTTGTCATTGGTCTGAGGATTCATCAGTTTTAAGGTGCATTACCATTATCCCTACCCATTCTCGTAATCATCCACTTTGTTATTTATCTGTATTCAAAATCCATTTTCATGTACAAATCAATCTTATCCAATTTGTTGCCCATTTCTTTTACTCTTTTATCTTTTTATTATCCACAAACCATTTTATTTTTCTATCCATCTATTTTATCCATATATTTCATCCATCTATTCTTGAAATCCAATCTTCAATATCCATTTTCCATTCCAATGCCCATTTCACTATCCAATCCATTTCAAATTTCATTTTGTTTCTATTTCGATTCAATTCTATTTCCGCATTCAATTTTCAAGTCATGTTCAAGTTCCAATTCAATTCAAGTTTTAATTCCATTCAATTTCATTTTAAATTCAAGATCATCTTTCCAATTTCAAAATCCATTCATAATATTCATTTTAATTCAATATCTTTTCAAGTTGTCAATATTTATCAAAATTCATTTTCTTTTCCATGTCATTTTTTTATTACCATTAGATTCCAAATCCCAATTCAATAAGTCCATTTACAATATCAATCTCATTTTTACAAAAAAGAAAAGATTAATTAAAGAGAATATAAAATACAAAAGCTCATTTGATCAAAAAGGTCCAATACATTTCTTATTACAACAAAAAAAGAATTAAAAAAAAGTGAGAACAACACTCCATATCGCACCGTAACCCGCATCATTACAAGCCAATTGTACTACTACTATGCTGCACCAAAATCCTGCTACAACACTCCTACAACCAACCTGCAATAACTTGATACAAAACAAAACAAATGCTACAATAAGCAACCACAAAACTGTACAAACCTGCACATAAAACAATACGCCTGCACCAAGTCCACAGAACTACAATGACTCCATAAAACAACTTGCACCAATATGTCCAAACCACAACCTGCCCTACGCTCCAAATTACATGACATGCCAAACAAAACCTACAGAACAACGACCATACTCCACCAATCTGTAAATTCTGCAGCATAACAACAAAACCTCTGCACATAAGCCAACAAAAACGTGGTACAACTTGCATTGTGGAAACAACAATATAGCCAAAAGCAAAAGGAGGAAGAAAGGATAATGATATGCAAAATAAACTTAAAAGGGGAGAAGAGAAAAGAAAAAAGGTAACAATTCTTTAGAGTGAAAAGCACAAAAAAGAGCAGCAAGAAACATGAAGAAGATTTTTTATGAAAACTGACATTCACTCCACATCTATTCTTCATAACGCTCACCTCCCTCAAGCCACAACAACACGGGCAACAACATCACTTGCTTGCTCTCACCATTCACAAATGAATCACCATCTCCATTAAAACAACCAACTGTTATTGCAGTCACCATAACATAACTCTTTTGAAGCTTCAAACTCAGCTTAACTTTCAACAAATATCATCAAATCATTTGGTTCTAACTCAAATAGCCAATCACCACCACCTACAAAATCTGACATCTCTCCAACCCTTCAGCTCTCTCCTCCGACCTGCAAATGATTTGTGACCAATTTCAACACACTTTCACCCTCAAATCGCTCCCGTATTCACAGAATATCTACCAAACAACTTCACTGCTTTACACACCAACAACAATAATCCGTTGTGTCAAAGAAAAAAAAGAAAAATAGAGAGAGGAGAAACGAAGGAGATACAATCTTAGGCAACTGATATCTTGCCAAAATAATATCATGAAGATGCTGTCATAACAACACATTATGTGAAGATAATGTCATAACAGCACATTATGACATTAGCTGCACATAACTTCATTTTACTATTCTTAGCATCAGTTTATATGGAAATGATTTAATATTAGGCAACTATATTTAGAATGATTAGATATTGTATTCAACCCTATACTTGTATATATATCAGATCAAGAATCAATGAAAAGGATTCCATTACAAACTAATATTTGTTATGGTATCAGAGCTGCAATACATAATAGAAACAAAGCTAGTTTGAATCATATCGAATACCGAAGACTCTGCAGCTTCAGCAAACAGCAAAAGCATAAAGACAATCAACAATGGCGATGGAGGTGTCATCAGAAAAACCATTTCCCTTTATGATATCACTTCCAACGACAATCCTGGAAGTTTGATAACTCATGTGCAATTAAAGGGAGAAAACTACGATGAATGGGCTCGTCCACTCAGAACAGCTCTTCGAGCATGAAAGAAATTTGGTTTTGTCGATGGAACAATTGACAAACCCGACGGCGGGTCTTCAGATCTTGAAGATTGGTGGACAAACAACTCATTATTGGTGTCTTGGATCATGAATACCATTGAACCTTCACTGCGATCGACTATGTCGCACATGGAGGTAGCTATGGATCTTTGAAACGACATCCAGGAGCGGTTTTCCATTGTGAATGGACCATGTATTCAACAACTCAAAGCTGAACTAGTTGAATGCAAGCATAAAGGTTTGACCATTGTGACATACTATGGTAAACTGAAAAAGTTGTGGGAAGAATTAGTGAACTATGATCAGATTCTGACATGCAAGTGCGGACTGTGTACGTGCAATATCAGCAATAAAATTACAAAGAAACATGAGGAGGAGAAAGTTCACCAATTTATCATGGGATTGGATGATACTCTCTACGGGACAGTCTGATCTAATCTTCTTACCCAGGATCCTCTACCTACACTAAACAAAGTGTACGCAACACTGGTGCAAGAGGAACGACTACACACAATAACTCGTGTGACAGAAGAACGTGGTGAAGCAATGGCATTTGCAGTCCACTCAAACTTCAAACACAAAGAGAAAGGAAGATTATACAATCACTGCAATCAAACTGGGCATGATTCAGAAGGTTGTTTTCAACTCATAGGATATCCTGAATGGTGGGGAGATCGACCACGTAGACCAATGAAGGGGTCTGGACGCGGGAAACCAGAACGATCTAATAACAGAAATCGAGGAGGTACCGTTAAGGCTCACATAACACAAGCAAAAGCGGCAACAAAAGAGATCACTACTGAAGTTCCAGAGGCTGATTTCAGCCTTACTAGTGATCAATTGCAAACACTAGCTAGCCTTTTAAACAATGTCAAACTAGGTTCAACTGAGAAGCTCAATGGTAAGTGTTCCTTCTTGCCATGGATTATTGATACAGGTGCTTCACACCATATGACTGATCAACTGGATTACCTAACTAATATACACAACATATTTGAGTGCTCTATTGGAATCCCAAATGGTGAAGAGATAGTGGCCACCAAAGAAGGAAATGTGGTGCTCAATGAAAGGCTGCAACTAAAAAATGTCCTATATGTGCCTAGTTTGCAATGCAATCTTATTTCAGTGTCACAACTACTGAAAATTTTTAATTACACTGTCCTATTTACTGACAAGTCATGTCTTCTACTGGACCCCACTTTGAGGATGCCGATTGGAGCGGGTGAATAAAGAGAGGGGCTATACTATCTTAGAGGGATTGTCAAGGCGGCTGCAATGAAGACTAATAAAGAGGTTTCTTTGGATTTGTTGCATCAAAGACTAGAACATGCATCTTTGAAAGTTCTGCAAACGCTTCCAAATGTTAGCCCCGATAGCAAAAATAATTTATATATTCATACTTGTGACATACGCCTTAGAGCAAAACAGTCACGAGCCAATTTTCCTATTAGTGAAATTAAAGCAGCCACTCGTTTTCATTTAATTCATTGTGATTTATGGGGGCCTTATCGAAATGATGCTTTTTGTGCTGCTAGATACTTTTTAACTATTGTTGACGATTTCTCGAGAGCAGCGTGGATTTATCTTCTTGTTGATAAAACTGAAGTCTCTAGATATCTTTATCAATTTTTAGCAATGGTTGAACGACAATTTAGTACACATGTAAAGATAATTCGAAGCGATAATGGAACTGAATTCACTTGTATGAAACCAACTTTTCGTGATCGTGGTATTATTCATGAAACTTCATGTGTTGGAACACCACAGCAAAATGGAAGAGTAGAACGTAAGCATAGGCACATTCTTAATGTTGCTCGTGCTTTGCGCTTTCAAGCCCAATTTCCAATTGAATTTTGGGGGGAATGTGCTCTTGCTGCATGTTACTTGATTAATCGAACTCCTACATGAAATTTAGATGGTAAAACTCCATTTGAACTCTTGTATGGTAAGCCTCCTTCTCTTGAGCACCTTCGTGTCATTGGCTGCCTAGCTTATGCACATAATCAACATCATAAGGGTGACAAATTCACTAGTCAAAGTCGCAAGTGTGCATTTGTTGGATATCCTTATGGCACCAAGGGATGGCGTATGTATAACTTGGAGTTGGGTGTTTTCTTTAACTCGAGAGATGTGGTTTTCTATGAAGATAAGTTTCCGTTTGCTGCAGAAATTATACCGCACCAGCTTGCATGTAAAGGTGACCACACCTTGGCCGATGTCTCTTTCAATAAAAATATTGTTGAAGATGATCCCCTTCAGCATCTTGTTACTATACCTGCTGTCCTTTCAGCTCCAGCAATTGAAACGACAAGGTTACATGATCATGATGAATCAAATGGCATGCTACCAGCTGTTCCAATTGTATCTCACATTGAATCCTCTTCACCTGAGTCTCATGACATACCACCAGCTGTTGAAATCAATGAAGAACCGCCTACTACTGATACAGTCGAAAATTTGGGACGTGGCCGTCGTGTCAAGTTTCCTTCTACCAAGCTGCAAGACTTTGTGACCAATACCATCTCTAAGATATGCCCCTCAAACTGTTCCATCGCTCCGTCACGTCCTTCAGGTACACCCTATCCCTTATTCGAATATGTGAATTATGCTAACTTTTCACCACAACACAGGCATTGTTTAGTCGCTGTTTCTGCAGCCATAGAACCAAAAAGCTTTGCTGAAGCTGTCAAAGATATCCGATGGCGAAATGCCATGCAGCTTGAAATTGAGGCTCTTGAAAATAATGGGACTTGGACAGTAGAAACACTTCCTCCAAACAAAAAGGATATCGGCAGTAAATGGGTGTATCGATTTAAATATAACTCAGATGGAACTATTGAATGCTATAAGGCAAGGCTCGTTACTATGGGGAACAACCAAGTTGAGGGGTTGGATTATCATGAAACCTTTGCTCCAGTTGTGAAAATGGTAACTGTGAGAACGTTTCTCGTTGTTGCTGCTGCAAAACATTGGGAACTTCATCAAATGGACGTTCATAACGCTTTTTACATAGTGAGCTTGACGAAGAAGTGCATACGAAATTACCCCCCCGGTTTCAACACATCTACTCCAAATCAGGTGTGTCGCTTGTGGAAATCTCTATACGGCTTGAAACAGGCACCTCAGTGTTGGTTTGCCAAACTAAAAAATACACTTCAACGGTATGGTTTCGCACAGTCCTACTCTGATTACTCTCTTTTTAATCTACATCGTGATTGTGTAGAGTTGTATGTGTTAGTTTACGTGGATGACCTTATCATTTCGGGAAACAACAACAAAGCAATTGAGTCATTCAAATCCTACTTGAGCACATGCTTTCATATGAAAGATCTTGGCCCATTTAAAATATTTTCTTGGCATTGAGGTGGCTCGCAATTCCAAAGGAATTTTCTTGTGCCAACGAAAATACACACTTGACATCATCACTGAAGTTGGATTGTTAGGTGCTAAGCCTGTTGGTTTTCCCTTGGATCAAAATCACCATCTTCCCTTGGCCATTGGAACTCCACTTTCCAATCTGGATCGCTATCAAAGACTAGTAGGTCGTTTGGTCTACTTAACTGTCACTAGACCTGAACTTTCTTACTCGGTTCATATTTTGGCTAAATTCATGCAAAAACCCATAGAAGAACACTGGAATGCAGCCCTTCGTGTTGTTCATTATCTCAAGGGAAATCCTGGCCAAGGTATTATTCTCCAAGCTGATTTTGATCTTCAAATTAACGCCTAGTGTGACTCGGATTGGGCAGGCTTCCTTTTGACAAGGCAGTCTCTTACTGGATGGATAGTTTTTCTTGGGAACTCGCCTATCTCTTGGAAACCAAAAAGCAACAGGTTGTCTCTCGTTCGTCTTCTGAGGCAGAATATCGTTCCATGGCTACTACGACATGTGAACTCAAATGGTTGAAAGCACTTTTACTCTACCTTGGCATCTCTCAATCTTGCCCCATGAAGATACATTGTGATAGTCAGTCAGAATTGCATATAGCTGCCAATCCAGTTTTCCATGAGCGCACAAAACACATCGAAGTTGACTGTCATTTTTTACGCGATGAACTCCTCAACGGTAACATTTCAACTCACCATGTGTCCACAAATATTCAACTTGCTGATATATTTACTAAAGCATTGGGAAAACAACAATTTGATTACATTCTAAACAAGTTGGACATCCACAATTTGCATGCTCCAACTTGAGGGGGGATCTTAGGCAACTGATATCTTGCCAAAATAATATCATGAAGATGATGTCATAACATCACATTATGTGAAGATAATGTCATAACAGCACATTATGACATTAGCTGCACATATCTTCATTTTACTATTCTTAGCATCAGTTTATATAGAAATGATTTAATATTAGGCAACTATATTTAGAATGATTAGATATTGTATTCAACCCTATACTTGTATATATATCAGATCAAGAATCAATGAAAAGGATTCCATTACAAACTAATATTTGTTAGACAAGCAAACACGAAGGGTAGATCTAAAAGAATCCGCCGTGAGTTGGAAGAGAAGAGTAAAATAGAGAAAGATGAGCGCATGACACAAAAGAGAAGAAGAAGTCAAAGGACTGAGAGACCCCAAGCAATGGAGATGAGGGTCGTGGATGATGGATTTTTTTCCTTTATTTGTTTTTTGTTGATCATGTTTAGAATCTGGTGAATACCAATGTGTGGAACATGAGCGTGTTTGTCTATTCTTCTTTCTTTTCCCAAAGTGTGACTGTCTGCAGCTATGAGTTTCAGGGTTCTCATAAAACCCTTTCCATGTGCTTCATCCAGACTAGGTCCGGGACCAAGGGGTCTAACCCAGATTTCTTATGGGTTCTTTCTCAAAAGTTTTAGCCTTTTACCATTGTTTTTACTTAATACACATTCCTAACACTTTCACACTCTACCTAATTTTGTTCATAATTTTGTTAATTAATTTGTTAATAATGTTTGTTAATATTTTTTATTAATAATATTTGTTAATTATTTTTGTCAAATATTTTTCTAAACTTTTTACTAACTGTCACTTAGGTTTTTATTAATCACTACTTAGATTTTAGTTATTTATTAAAGTTTTTGTTAGTTATTCCTTAAGATTTATTTTTCTTGATTTTTCATGATTTGTTTGGATTGATTATATGTTATATTTGATCAGGGATATTTTCTTTCATGTTTTTTCTTGAACAAATTTTTCATGACTTGTTGAACCTTTTCTTTTATTGGTTTTATGGCTTACTGATTAACGTAGGTTTGTGTTTAATTCTTGATATCCAGATTAACTCTTGAAGCTTTAGTTGTGTTTAATTCTTGACTTTGATCTTGACATTTGAGTTTTGTTTCAATCTTGCTAGCTTGTGTATCCACATGCTCCCTTAGGATCTTCTAATTCAACTTAATTTTCGATTAAGATTAAAGTGGGATAGACATTAGGTTCTTAATCTTTTGGATGACAACATTAGGATTGATCTCTTTCTGTCCTCAACTTTAGGACCATCATTGCATGATAACATTTTAGGATCATTCTCCCTTAGACTTTCCTTTCTTTTTGCATCCCACACTTTTCTTAATCAAAAATCCAAAAGCACTTAATAAACATGATGCGTGTAGTACGTGGTGGAGAACGAGTGAGAATTGAGCTTCCCTACACTCACTTCGAGTATTTTGAACACAAGGCGCTCAACTTAGTTGTTCAAAATATTCACCTTTACCCATAGACTTCAGTACAACATACATTTCATACTTCTTTTCAAAACTTTAACAAAAACACTTCAACAAATCCAAATCTTTTCATCTTTGGGATTCCCTAAAAAAAAACTTTTCAAAAAGGACGTGTTATTTTCGTTCTACCACAAACAGGTAACACGTAAGACTCTAGACATAAGCGGAAAACACCTAACTGCTAGAACGCGAACGTTAACATTGTCCATAAAAAATACCAATAAACCGTAGGCCGAACTACGGCTGCTCTGATTTCTCATACCTCTTGAGAATACGTAGACATAGGAATGCGATGATCCTTGCGAGCACTCTTCTTTCTTTTCCACCTTTAGTCCTCTGTTCTTTCTCAGAAAAGGACATGTTACGTCCGTTCTACCGCAAAGAGGTAACGCCTAAGACTCCACGAGCAAGCTGCAATACACCTAACTGCTAGAATGCGCACGTTAGCATGTCCACCAAAACATCTCTCATTTTCATTGTAGTCCCGTGAACTACAAATGTTATGATTCTTCAATTCTTACAAGTGAATATACGTAGGCACAAGGGCCCTAATCCTTGGCGAGCACTCTAATAAAAAATCAAACCCTCTTTCCCTTTAGCAAGTAGACTTGTAGATTAGAACACTCATTCGAGCTTATACAACTTTGATGATTCCCATCGAGTACGATGGATGTGAGGGGTGCTAACACCTTCCCCTCACATAACTGACTTCCGAACTCGAAACTTAGTTGTGATGACCATGTTCTTTTCCTAAAGATTTTATCGATATTTCCCTTTCCCTCTTAGGGATAAATAGAATTTGGTGGCGACTCTGTGCCATTTTTCGCGTAGCGACACCATGTTTGTGGTCCTATCACTTATGAGTCCCCATGGGCTATAGGTGAAGGGAAAGTCATTCACATCTAAGAGGTTTTCAGGAGTACATGTGGGGGATATATGCACTGACCAAAGATAATCTCAAATGGACACCCTACATAGACCATATAGTGGATTGAGACTTTAATGACACTGCCCTATTTTTGGGTTATCTGCGACGGGAGAGTTCAATGCCTAGATATTTACCTAAGAGGTGTATGTTCTAGTTTAGGTATGTTCAATTTATCCCTCAACCAATCCATGTTGTGTCATTTGAGGATATTGATATATAGTTTATTTTAACATTGTTAGCAGTGGAATTTGTATTAGAGGTAATGCAGTGGAGGTGCAGTTCCCTGGGTAGTGTCTGGATGGTTACTTGGAATGGTACTTTACAATATCAAGCCCTCATATCATTCTAATTGTTCAGCTTGCAGATGATGTTTGACCTTCCAATGACAAAGGACCTTCAAATTACGTGTCACTGCCTCTACATTGTATGGTTGACTAGCAACGACTATAGATGATAACATTTCTTTTAGATAACCTCGTGGGTTTGGTAACCTAGATGTTAAGGTTTATGCTTTAGCATCGTAGATAACACACATTGTGCATGGCGGATTCGTGTAGATTTTATTATTTATGTATTATTTGGTTTTGTAATCAGTTATTTGTATATTATTGACATTTTATCTTAACACTGCATTAGATGAAAATTTAACATTACACTATTGCAGAATTAACATAACTTAACAGAAGCATTGTTTAACATAACATAACTTAAGAAAATAACATGTACACAACTTAAACAGTACTAGATGATTCAACATCTCTATAATATCGTCTATAAATCTCGCAATTGTCGCATCCACCTTGATCGAGCCATTTGTTTCGCATACGTGATATGTGATCCACATGACTTTTAAATCTCCATTTGTGTTCAACTCAAATTTATTGAACCTAATCTTCACTTCACTATCGACTGATGATGAATGCTACTCGATCTTAACCATATTTCTATTGTTGATATGACGTAAGAGATTATCCAATTTTGATTTCAGAACATCAAGAAGGGTGTGCTCTGTGAGCCTAAAATTAATAGGATGTCTCACGCCGTTAAAGTACACAAATGCAAGATATCAATATTGAGACATTTTGAAATTTTTTTAACATGTGATGCATTCACAATTGTTTTTATACAAGTTTGGAATCATTATGGACCAAACAAAATTGTCGATGCAATCACAATTCTACAAAAGTGTCAGCAACATCTCAACCGTTGAAAATTAACACTACCGAATTTTTCAAGTTAAAAAAAATTCAATATTAACTAGAGTTTTGGAAAAAAAACCAGTAAAAATTTCCACGCACCGAATTTTTTTAAATATCCAATAAAAATACATATATTTTTTTATTGGTCTATCAGATTTTTTTGATTGTTTATAAAAAATTTCGTCCACAGAGAGATAATATTTTATTTATTTTAATAAAAAAATAAAAAGAGTATTTTTCATATTAAAAAAATGTAGTGATGTTAGGTCAAACTCTATGGATAGTGGACAAATTCTCTACGATTCAATACAATACAAGCCCACTCACCAACCGATAATGATCAGTACGAGGATTAAGTTGAGTCATCATTTCCTACATCAACAAAGGATCGCATAGACCAGCAACATTTGTAATGTCTTTCATTTTTTTAGTCTTCTTGAAATTGCTATTTAAGACATTTTACTTAGAATCTAAAATACACACAATTTTTATTTTCTTACCTTTGACTTGTCTTTTACTTACTACCTTAAAGTATTTGTAGGTATAACTCCACTAACTTCAACTCAGAGAAAGACTACACTTTCAATGTTTAATTAGTTAAAATAGCACCCATGTTTTTAGACAATGCAAACATGTGTTTTTGGCCCCTCTCTCCTCTTTAAATTCATATATTTCAATCTATGATTGGTTATAGCAAATCAAAAAAATTTTATTGGAAAAAGGCTACAAATTTTCCTGCCAAACTGTAATAATTTCCTACTCTTGAGCCATTGAATTATAGACACACGTTTGCTTATTGCCACAACACAACCTAGAACTTTCTCACTTTTTTATTGCCCTGCTTTTTACTCATCAGAAGATTCCCTTTCTGTCAAAGACCAAAGTTTGTCTTAAATTTCACTCATACATTTATTGATACCTATGTATATCACAAAAAATGTTGAAAATTTTGAACTTTGGTATTCCATTATGTGAAAAATGGACCCTATTCAGACTTTGCTTTAGGTGCTGACTTACTACCACTTAATTTTACAATACTTTATGGTAGTGATGTGTAAGTGGTGCTGTAAGAATAGTTAGATGATGTTTGTGTAGCCTTTTCTCTAGAGAGTACTAATTGTCCTTAACAAAATTTACAAATGAATTTCATATTACATGAACATTTTAAAAATCTAATCAGAATTTTATTGGACTCTTAAGATAAGAGAAGTAGTTTATGGTCTGAAAAGATTTAAGGAAATTGTAAAAGTACTAGACTAGGGCATTCGAGATTCGAGAGTAGTCCGATTTGGATCTGGGGTCACCTGGCCCAAACCTATGTCCATTACCTATATGTATCATTAATACGTGATATATCATGTGTTCAGGAGAAGTCGGATCGGGTCACACAATAAAAGAGGAAATCATCCCTCTAATGTTTGAAGAAGAACTAATCTTTCTATACTTTACGCATATTTGTTGGAAAGTTAAGGAAAAACTATTTCTCTCCCATTATCTGACCCACCTAATCTAAGAGAATCAACTATCCATTTCTATTTCTGTAGTAATTATTATATTTTAAGAAGACATGGTTCAGACCTCGTATCGAGGAAGGACAAATAAAACTAAAAATTACGTTTATATATCAGCTTCTCACCTTATGTGAGTTAATTCTCAATATTCTAATAATTTTAAAGCCTCTGACAGTCTTTATCTAATAAAAATGTTAAAAACATCTTTGTACAGGCACGAATTCAGATTACTGCCAATGGGGGTATCTGTTCCCACAAAATTTAATAGTTCATCATAAATTTTATAATAATTTTTATTTTTTCCTACAAAAAAAATATATGTTTTGCAAAAAAATTAAATTACAATAATATTATGAAATATAAATTGTAGCGTTATTATTTGATTATATTATAAAAAAAGAATGATTATTTAGTCATGAATAGATAAAAATATGTTATACTAATATAATTGTATAATCTCAATGATCTTGCCTTCACAATTTAGAATTTTTGAATTTGTCCCTGGGTTTATATATTGAATCAAAGTTAATTAGCTAAACTGGAATTGATGTTAAACTAGGAATAAATTAATTTATTCTTGATTCAACTAGATGAACATTTGAGATGGATGTGATAACTCAATTAATGTATTTTAGTTGAACTAGAGAGTATAAACTATTGATCAAAGGTTAAATCTCTAACATTAATATTTCTTTATATAATCATATTAATATAAATAAATTAATAATTTTAAAAGTTATTTTAAAAAACTGTTAAATAGTTTGATTTGGTTCAATCTCTATAACATTGTTTTTTAGTGTAAGGAAGAATCACCATCTTATTGGATATTTCATTACAGAGAAATTGTGGCCGTCGGCAAAACCGTTAGTTAATGTCAGCAAAATTAGTTTCATTAATAGAGTGATATATCTATTTATCTCTTTGAGAATCTTTAATGGAAGTAAATTAAATAGGTAAATTAAGATATTTTTTGTGGGCTCAAAGTGTTTTTTAAGATTTAAAAAATTTATAGTTGATTTGAGTAGTTTTTACTTTAATGATGGTTGTCTATAAAAAACCAAAACTTGACTTCATTATTTTCAAGTATCATGTCATTACTTTAATACTGTTGGAATATTTTATTAATTAAATAAATAATATTATAATATATTTCACATATATATAATAGAAACTAAATTTTAGTTCATTTAGATGTCATGTCAGCTCTACTATAATACAAATTCTTTATTACTAACGTAAGTTATATAAAATTTTAGTTTAACAATCTTCCACTAAAGATGCTTTAAGTACTTAATTGAGTAAATGATGAGTTTGGCAGATAGAAATTAAAATGCTTACATCAGTAGATTATAGTGTTTCGTCATGTGTAAAATAAATGGATAATGCATAGTCGGCATATCCTAGGAAAGATGATAAAGTTACATGCATGATGCATGTATCAGCAGGAAAAGTAATAAAAACATATTTAAAAAGTGATCAATGAAGAAAGCACTATAAATTTCAAAGCAAATGAGAGAAAAGTTCTTATGCATTGACTATGGTTGTCCCATTTCAATAAAGTAAAGATGTTTCATTATTACTTGGAGACCCTTTATCATGAAAATGACACAAAGGATTTAAGTGTACAAGAAAATCAATTTTAAATTAGCTTCCAATTAAAATGGACTATTTTGCTACACTACCAACACATTGAAAAAATCGTTCCTGTGATATATTTTTGTATATTTGAATAATTTTACTATTTTTAAAGGTTATAAGTTGCTTTGCCGCTTCCTTATTATGCCTTTTGATTGTGTATGATCTTTGGGTTTGGAACTTGAAAGTCTCGGAAAAATGTTCATAGTTTTTCTTAGAAAATCGTTCCTAAGAGATTCTCCGGCAATAAGATGATTGATTAGTGGGGTAGTGGAGATCTTAATTGTCACCATTTATTAGAAAAGGAAAAATCAATCATTCATGTGCTTTAGAATTACCCTATTGATGTTTTTGTTAGGATGCACTTGCTAAATGGGGCAACACATTTGCAGAATGTGGTGATGTTATCCATAATTATAGTTGCATCGGTATACTCCATTCGTTTTAGTAAATTTTATATTTTTAAATTTATTAGATAATTGATAAATTTAATTTATATATAAATCAAATACATTAATTATTTAATAAATTTAAAAAGGTGAAATTTATTTATAATGTGGAACGGCAGAAATATTTGCAAGGAATATAAAAAAAATATGAAAATATTCACAAAGAATAAGTGGTTAACGTTAATTGCTTGAAACGGTCTTTAACCACCATTTGTTTTTAACGTTTTTTTTTTATGTTCCCTCATTTATAATAATGAGTGTCTATCATTTGAAATGGTCACCTTTTGATTGGACAACTTGCCCACCTCCAAAAATATGAGGAGCGAAGTGTCCATCCTTAAGAATAGCATGACAGATTAGAAGATTTCATGATCATTAATCACCATTCGTATTTACCACCTTTTTGTAAAAGATGCAAAAACAAGGATCTAAGATTACTATCAACACCATTGTCAGAGATTTTTTTTGTTGGGGGAAAATCCATTTCTTCTTGCAGAAAATGTGCCAGGCAGGTTTTGACAGAAATCGTCATACCTACCAACACCGAGGATGTTATGGAGAACGAGCTAGAGCAGAAAACCACATTCTCTAGTAAAGACGCAATCGACATTCTCCATCACAATAATTATCACATGGTCATCATAGTGAAATATGATGATTTTGATATGAAGCGAGTATCGATCGACCTTGGAAGCTCATAAGATATCTTGTTCTGGAGCGCCTTTTAGAGCTTCAGCTTGACCTAGACGATAACCGAGCATTCTGAGGTTTTGTAGTAGATTTGTCAAGCAAACAACTACATGTGAGAGATCACATAACACTCAAAACGACATTTCTCTCAAATCATGCAAGTGCAATAACAATTAAAGTAAAATACCTTGTAGTAAACACCTTGTCTTCGTACAATAACATCCTGGGGAGACCGACCCTTAATGTATTAGGGGCGGTTCTTGTAAGTTCTATGACATTTTGATTGGCTGCATTTTGGTAAAACGACATGCTTGCTAGCAAGATGTTAAACCAGATGTTCTGCCATGACAGTCAGACATCATGTTCTGCATGATGTTGTGACATATTCTAAGACATGTTATAATAGAAAGTTAGGGCATGACTATTATGGTATTTGTAGTGCGATGTTTTAGTGTGCTTTAATTCACACGTATGCGCTATCCAAGGAGGGATATTGTGGGAACTTCTGTTTTGATAGATTGTGGTGGTTTTCGGAAAAGGATCGATGAGCCTTTTTAGGAAACTTTGCATTCTATTCCTATTTTGGTGCAGGAGATTATGCTTATGATTCCAAGCTTATTCCTGATGAATTGCGCCTCAAAAGCCCAATCCCATAAGGTTTGAAGGCTATTTAAAGAAGACCTACTGGGGAATCATGACCGCCTGAGGTAAAATTCATTGGGGGCATGAAGAGCATAATAGTCGCCATTTTGAAAAACATAATGCCCCCAGAGTACCTACTTTATGAGAAGGATTTATTTCAAAAGGATTTTACAGAGAACATAGAGTCCAATTGCCCCACTGTCTTCAAACTCTTGAAGAGATTTGTCGATCTTGACGTAACTGGCCCGAGTCGACGGTGTTACGATCGAGTCTTCAAGAAATATCTCTTAAGAACGTCCGACTTGCATCAGTAAGCAATTTGGAAACCACCTTCCCCTGTTCAGCAGAATCTTCAAGTTTCATTGTTGATGTCTATATGTAAATTTCTAAGGCATCAGGCAAAATCAACACGCATGAAATGCTAATCCTAAAACTGTCAATGCAACATACATATTTGTCTCGAAGTTTTTTTTTTGAAAAAAATACCACGATAACTTGTGACTGAATCACTAGTTAGGATATGAATTTAATTTATAAAGCCAACATCAAATTGAGCATAACTAGTAGGAGTCAGGAAACATTATCTCATCGAGTATGCTTTCAAAAGAAATCCTACTTCAATTAGGTCTTTTAAAAGTTGTATCGTGGCTTGGTTCACAGTTTAAGAAACAAAGGATAAAGGCTCGGAGTTTATTTGTACCCACCCATTCTTCGTAATGTTCTTCAATCCTATATTCAGTTAACCGGATGCGAGCACTCATCTTTCAAGCGGATTTGACATGGTCGAGAACTCATCAAGGCTTTGGACACGGCAGTCACTCACCTATTTTCTTTTGGTGTTTGATCACACGACTTTGTTCTTTACTGGGATTCTTCATTGTAATCCTTTGTTTTTGCTTTTCGCATTTTTATTCCCTAACTTTTGCCTAGACTGAGTCTTTTGAATTTGACTTTGGGAGTCCAGCGGGATGCCCCAGTTTTGCCTAAGTCTCCTTCATAGATTTTGACTTAGTGGGCTCTTTCTTTTTCATTCATTATTTTTTTGAACAAGTCGTGTGACTCTTTTTGAAAGGCTTGTGAATGCCTCACTCTTTAGGTAGTCGAGGGATAGTCATTGTGTTTTTTTTTACTCCCAGCCTCCTAACATGCTAGGGATAGATAAAGTGGATTCTCGAATGTTTACTTCTCCTTTTTGAGATTCTGAGCGTTCGATCAGTTTAACTGAAAAATTACCCAACCCCAGGTTAAAATTTGAAGGTTCTCATTTGGAAAAGAAAACTCCTACTTCAAGGCTCAAAGGGGTTAAAGAGGGATTATCTTCCTTATATCTCTAGTGTTTAGGATTTGAAACAATGCCTTACATCCTCAACAGGGTTTCATTCAAAAGCATATGACAAGAGTTCTGGCGTTTTTTGTTTCATCATCTTCTTCCTAATTCTCGGCTGAGGCAAGAGATTGGGTACAGTTGGCATTATAGATTATGAAAAAAAACATTTTATGAGTGAATACAAATGGATTTCTTCAAGACAAACATATTTATTGCATTAATCATTCAAAATAAACAAGTTTCTACATGCTAATTATGCTTTTATAATCAAAGAAATAAAATACATATAAGCAAACAAAATGAACTGTCTGACAAGTCCTTCTAAAGGAGTTTATTAGGTCTTTATATTCAAAACCGGCACAGTAGTAGTGGTTTCTTCTGACGGAGTCTCAATGAAATAGGGAGTATAAATACGACCATTGCGTGTCATCTTGCTTGCCCCAGCTATAGTTGTCACAGTTTTATTAGCAGTATTCAA
Organism: Lathyrus sativus; assembly: GCA_963859935.3. Taxonomy (NCBI): domain Eukaryota; kingdom Viridiplantae; phylum Streptophyta; class Magnoliopsida; order Fabales; family Fabaceae; genus Lathyrus; species Lathyrus sativus. Next base: position 8,850,434 of record CAWUDS030002219.1, on the reverse strand, counting down.
TTCTTCCCTCGGAATAATCTTCCGAGATTCTTTGTCAATCATGGTCACATCGTACTTCCAGGGTACAACTTTAGGATCACTGAAATGAAATGGACTTTGCTTCTGAATAATTACCGGCCTCGGCTGATTCACTGTAGGAGCAACTGGCTTAAATATGTTGAACACGGGCTTTGTAGAACTTTATCCTGACAGGTCGAATACAGGCACTTTAACATTTGGTTTCACAAAGGGTTGTTCTTGACATTCGGCTGAGGATCATCAAAAGACAAAATCTTCTTTTCCATTAAATCTCTGACAAGGTTCTTGAGAGCATAGTAGTTTTTGAGATCGTGGCCAGGCGCACCCTCATGAAATAAACAATGAGCGGCGGCATTGTAATTGGCTGGCAGCGAATTGGGAGGTGGACCCAAAGCTCTGGTAGTAATCAGACCTTGTTGCACTAATGAAGGGTACAACTCAGTAAAAGTCATCGGACTTGGAGGACACGACTTGTATTATCTCCTGTTCGGAACATTCTGACGAGGTGCCTGATTCTTAGATTGTTGATAAGAAGGAGCGTTGGGCGCTCGTTGATAATTGGCCGGAGCTTGTGCAGGCTGATAACTAGGAGGTTGTTGATACACCAGAGGCTAATAAACAGGAGCCGTTTGCATAGACTGATAAGTAGGAACTTGTTGATTGAAGGCAGGTGTAACAGCAGCTACATACGGTTGCTGAGCATACTGAACCAGATAACCTTGAGGTTGAACATAATTCTGCGGATGTTGATAAGGTTGGTTCTCCGTCTACCTGTAGTAACAACATTAGTTTCACCCTCTTTCTTCTTCTGAGAGCTGAATGAAGGTTTCTTGGCATGAACTTTGGAGCTCGAACTATTAGTAGCACTTGACATTTTACCACTCTTCAGACCTAGTTCAACTTTTACACCAACAACAACGATGTCAAAAAAATTTGCAGTCACACTACCAACCATTCTCTCATAGAATTTTGGACGAACAATGTCAACAAACCAATCAGCTAACTCTTTCTCGGTCAAAGGAAGTTCTACTTGTGAAGCAATTTCTCTCCATCTCTGAGCATACTCTTTAAATGATTCTGAACTCTTCTGGGACATACTCAGCAGTTGTCTACGGTCAGGGGCCAGATCCATGTTGTATTTGTAATGTTTGATGAAGGCATCGAATAAATCTTGGAAACACTTGATACGAGACCGATCCAAAGTTAAATACCACTTTTAGGAAGCACCTTTCAGACTATCCTGGAAACAATGTATCATCAGCTTATCATTCTCAACATGAGCAACCATCTTACGATAATACATAATCAGATGATTCTTTGGACAAGTAGCACCTTCATAACGGTCAAAGCTCGGAGTCTTGAACTTCGGAGGAATAACCCGACCAGATACAAGACACACATCTCTGGCAGCAGCATCAAAGATTTGATCACCTTCCATCATTCTCAGCCTTTTGTCGATAATTTCTACATTTTCTCGAAGCTTTTCATGTCGCTCGTCTTCGTCATCCTTCACATCAGGAATATCATAAACTGGCTCATTGAAATAAGGTTGCACATGAGTGTGAACAACAGCTGGTGCAAAAGTAGGAATCACTCGAGGAGCTTCAAAAATCAGAGGAACGGCTTGTTGAATTGGTTGAGCAATAGGAACAGCAGCAGGAGGAGGCACAAAGCCAGGTGGAAGACCATAGGGAGGTAGACTTGCAGTAGTAAAAGATGGTTGAGGATCCACAACAGTACCAGTAATCTCAGAAACAACAGTGGGCTGAGTAACCATCCTTGCATTAATAACCTGTAACATCTCAATATCCACCCCACACTTCCCCGAAGGTCTTCGAGTTCATTGCTAACACGATCAAGCTCTTGATTTTGTTCCTCCATCTTTTTTCGAGCTCGGGCTCTGGTGTTGTATTGATGCATAGGACTCAGGGTTACAGAACTAGAAGGCGAGAGAACCGAGAATGAGAAACCGGGGGGAAAAATGCAATGCAAAAACATGATGCTAAAATGCAGAATGCAGATGAAAGATTTCATGGAATTCAAGTAATTATGAATATCACAGGATACCAAAAAAAGCTTATTTATTATTTTTGATAATGGATTACAAATAAATAGTCTTAATAGAGTTAGAATTTTTAAAATAAAGAAAAAGTGTTAGAATTTTTGCATTTAAAAAAAAGTGTTAGAATTTTAATTAGTAAAGAACTATTTTTATTTATTTATTAAATGTGTTAGGTTTTATTTTTTTAAAGTTAATTTGTTATTTTAGGGTTAGTATTTATTAATTAATTACAAGGAAAAAATAAAATAGAAACAAAAATAAATAAATAAAGGAGATTGGGCCGGGTTAGGTCATTACCCCCAAACCCGACCCGGGTTGGGTATTTAAAAGGGATGGTTGGGAAGAAAATTAGGGTTTTAACCCTAATCCTCTGAAACGGCCGCGACGCCCTCCTTTGGGTGTTCTTTCTGAACTTTTTTCTTCTTCTTCAATATCTCCCAGCCGCGATTTGTTTTCTTCCTCCTCCTCACCGTTCTTCTTCTTCTTGATACGGCCGTGATTTTCTTCTCCTTATTTCTGAAAAAAAAAATAAACATGAAAAGAAACCAAAAAACGGTTACAATTGGTTTTGATCCTTACGGTTTTGTTGGCGGATCTTCACGGATTCGTTGATAAATCGTGGTGTTCTTGAGTTTGTGTTCTTAGGGCGATGATGAATTATTCTGAGCCCTGTTGTTTGTGAAGGATTCGTGACGTGTTTGTGGGTGTGGATGGGTTTTCGGCCGTTTGGTTGTTCTTTATGGGTTTGAGTCGATGATGAATTATTCTGAGGCTAGAGGGTTTCGGATCTCGTTGGGTGATTGGTATGAATGGTTTTTGTGATTTTTTTATTGCCCTCCTAGTAATGGTTCTCGTCCCTCTTTCTATATCTTCTTCAAACGGATTTGATTTAAAAATGTTTTTTGATTTGATTTGATTTGGATCAATCTTTTTCAACCTCGTTTTTGGATTTGATTTGGATATATCTTCCTTTTCTACTTTCGGATCTGTTGTTAATGGTGATGGATTTCTGATTTCCATTTTTTTTATTTGGTCCATTGATGATTTTCGAAAATCTTCAGATCTGGATTAATTAATGTTGACGGAGATGATGTTCCTCTTCTATTTTTCGGAATTTGGTGGATTTGATGATCTCTCTTTTCTTATTCCAGATCTGTTGTTAATAATGATTGGATTTTCGGATTTTGAATTTGATCATGAGGATATGTTTGTCCATTACCATTTCGGATTTAATTGGTGGTTGGATTTTCTTAAGGCCTACCTGTTTGGACTGAAATCACTTTTTCCAAAATCTTTTTCTCTTTTTCGGGAAGAATAATTATTGCTTTGATCTGGGCCTGGCTGTCGGAAGTGAAATAGGGGGTTTTGGTAGCAAATTTGCTTCCCCCTCCCGGACCCGATGATGAAATTATTCTGAGGGTCCAAAATAAAAATTAAAATCCTTTTCGTTTATGATTCTGACTTCTAACCATTTTTGCTCTTTTTGCAGGTTCTTGTTTTAAAGATTGAAGATCTGGAGCTTGAAGACTTAGAAATTAGGATTTAGAAATTTAGGGCTTTAGACTTGTAATTCCAAAGAAAAATGTACTCTATATGTAATCCTGAATGTTGTAATGAACTTCAGAGTTGAAGAAATGTATATGACCTTCAAAATTTTGAATGAAATATGAATTCCAATTCTCTTGAATTTTATTGCAACCCATAACATGAACAACTTAAATCTCTTTCACTTCGCACTTGAGACATCTGAATTGTGGCGGTTACTTGAAACCAACTGATATCCAATATGAATTTGACGCAACCCTGACCCACACCATAACCAAAGAAGAAACACACATCGTGCATCCTAAATTTTCCTTAAAATCGATATTCACAGTAGCTTGAGTTCGACCAAAGAATGATAAACTTGCTTCAGACTCCAATCCTCTGAATCCATAATTTTACCTATAAATCGCACACCATCGATGCTCAGGACGATGTTGATGACAAATCTATAAACATTTAATATCTTTATGTCCACCTGAACTCATCCTGACTTGATGGACACACGAGAACACTTTCAACTTGCCTACAAAAATGAAAAAAAACTAGGCAAACTGGTTAACTGTTAGTTAAAATGAAATACAGAACAAAATGAAATGCAAAATGAATCTAAGGGTAAAATTGGGGATGACAATTTCCCCTATTTAAATAACTTCACCGGAAGTTTCGAACAACGCAAGCTCGAGAAATCATGGTAAAAGGTATTTAAATACAGATAACCGGAAATTTTACCCTTAGATGCAGTGATATGCAATGCTATGGTCAAGCGAAACGAACTAAAATGCTGGCAATGCCATGAATCTAATATGATGCATATGATGAAAATGGTAAATTCAGAAATGAAGACGAAAAGACGACACAGGGGAACGACGCAACGAGCAACCACACACTAGGGGAAGATAAGACGTGGTAGTTCTTGATTAGCATGCATTTTGGTAAAACTAGGTGTAATCACAAGATGTCCTACAGGATATCGTGACATCTATCTGTCAGGATCAATAGGTTGTTTGTACCTTTTAATATGTATTTTCTCATGATGTCAAACAAGATGTCTTGACACTCATGGACTAAACATTCTGTATGAATGTGGTTGTGTGTCCATTTCTTTATATGCAAGTTTGCTACACCATTCTGGTGTAGAATCTGCGTGTTTTTAGTGGTATTCTAAAAGCGTTTTTGATACACTTATTGTGGATCAGATTTGATTTGATATGGAGTTATTCTCAGAAGATTCCTTGAAGATTGGAAGAATGATTTGATTAGATCTGATTGATCAAATTAAATCTGTTTTATTATTGCTATTGATGAAGATTGAAATCTTCTCAAAACCTGTTGTTACTTTTTCCACAGCCCAAGCCCATTCTGCATTACTATTTAAAGAAGCATAAACCCTAGCTTAGAGATCTGAGAAGCAAGGATTAAAAAGTGTGTGCAATTGTGTAAGGTTTAAGCTTCGTGTGTGTTAGCTTTGTGAGTCATTCACACATTGTTTAATGTATGAATTGGACTAGGTTGTTAATTGTAAATTGTTCACTCAAAGCTTGTAAGCAAGAGTGTATTGTACTTGATTGAAGCTTTTAAGCAAGATCAAGTTGTGGCTTTGAAAAGTGTATTCTAAAATCTTCCTTTGTTTATTGATATCACTGTTGTGATTGAGGGGGAGTGTGAGGGGTCTCATATCTAGGAGTGTCCTAGATAGAAGTTGCACTGGTAGAGATTAGGTGAGAAGATGGTAAACTATAGAGAGTCTACTATATGTCTTTGAACTAATTCTACTTAGTGGATTTCCTTTCCTGGCTTGGTAGCCCCCAGACATAGGTGTATTTTCACCGAACTGGGTTAACAATTGTTGTGTCTCTTTAAAATTGTTATTTGTTTATATTTGTTCTTATTAAACAGATATTTGTGTCATAAACATCACCTTCGACATCTAATATATGATATTAGAATTTCAATTGGTATCAGAGCAGGCATCCTTCTCTGGTTCTTGGTGAGATTTAGGGACGATACTTTCTGATACCATGGACAAAGAAGGAGGATTTGTGAATAAACCACCTATTCTGGATGGGAATAATTATGACTATTGGAAACCTAGGATGGTTGCTTTCTTAAAATCTATGGACAACAAGGCTTAGAAAGATGTCATAAAGGGATGAGAACATCCTGTGATTATTGATAAAGATGGAAAGGCTACAACTGAATTAAAGCCTGAGGAAGAACGAACAAAGGAAGAAGATGATCTAGCTCTGGGAAACTCCAAGGCCTTGAATGCCTTGTTAAATGGAATTTATAGGAACATATTTAGGTTGGTGAACAACTGTGAAATTGCTAAGGAAGCATATGAGATTCTAAAGACTACTTATGAAGGCACATCTAAGGTAAAAATGTCTAGACTTCAACTCCTTACAACTAAGTTTGAAAACCTGAAAATGAAAGATGATGAAAGCATACATGACTTTCATATGAATATTCTTGAAATTGCCAATGCTTCAAGTGCTCTTGGGGAAAAAATGTATGAAGAAAAGCTGGTAAGAAAAATTCTCAGATCTCTTCCCAAGAGATTTAACATGAAAGTAACTGCTACAGAAGAAGCCCAAGACATTTGTAAAATGAGAGTTGATGAACTCATTGGGTCTCTTTTAACATTTGAAGTTGGAATAAGTGACAAAGCTGACAAGAAAAAGAGCATAGCTTTTGTGTCAAATACTGAAAGAAGAGATGATGAATCTGATGAGAATACAAATGAAAGTCTATCAAAGGCCATGGTTCTGCTGGGAAGACAATTCAAAAAGGTAAATAAAAAGAATGGATATAAAGACAAGACCAAATTTCAAGAACACCTCACTTGACATCAGTAAGTCAAATGATGCAGGAAGAAGAACTAGGACTGAAGAAAAACCCACAAATAGCAAAGGGATACAATGTTATGAGTGTGAAGGTTTTGGTCACATCAAATCTTAATGCCCTACCTATCTCAAGAAACAAAAGAAAGGGCTAGTTGTTTCATGGACTGATGAAGACTCTGACAAGGAGATTGACGAAGAATCTGCCAAACATATAACTGCCTTGACTGGAAGATACTATTCTGATGAAGACTCTAGTGAAGACGAATTGACCTTTGAAGAACTAGCAGCTTCCTACAAAGAATTGTGCCTCAGAAGTGAAGAAGTCTGCCAACAAGGTGAAAAACAGAAGAAACACATCATCAAGCTAAAGGATGAAAAGGAGGAACACCTGACAACTATCAATGGGTTGAATAATGAGGTTATTGAGCAGGCTAAAATTATCACTAAATTAACAGATGAAGTTGCTCAACTGACTTCTGAACTTAACAAAATGGGAAAGTCTGTTAGAATGATGAATAGTGGTACCAAAACCTTCGAAGAGATTCTTCAATCTGGAAAAAGATCTGGAGACAAGACAGGGTTTGGATTCCATGAAGACAATAACTCTGCCTATCACTATAAACCTTTTGGATCAAGGCAGATGATGTTCCAGCAGATGTCTCAACATCATGACAGAAAACAAACCAGCCAACCTAGAAAATTCCAAAGATGGAGATGCCATCACTATGGTCGCTTTGGTCACATAAAGTCATTTTGTTTCGAAATGCATGGATATCCAAATTCTACTACTCAGACAAGACCTAACCACAACACTCACCCCTCCAAGAAACAATGGGTTGCCAAGACTCCTGCTACAAAACAATGGGCACCCAAAACTACTACTTGCTTCATAGCTTATATGTCCCTAAAAGTCTCTACTAAGGAAGATTGGTACTTTGACAGTGGGTGCTCAAGACACATGACAGGGATCAGAAATCTGTTAGTAGACATCAAACCTCACTCAACTAGCTATGTGACCTTTGGAGATGGGGAAAAAGGGAAATCAAGGGAATTGGAAAACTAAACTGCTCAGGAACACCAGATCTTGACAATGTGCTATTAGTCAAAGGATTGACTACTAATCTGATTAGCATTAGTCAACTATGTGATCAAGGTCTAAATGTCAACTTCACTGAACTTGAGTGTTTAGTTACTAATGAAAAGGGAGAGATGATCATGATAGGATTCAGATCCAAGGACAATTGTTACCAATGGGTTGCTCAAGATTCTAAGTGTACTCTTGCCAAAAAGGATGAAGTAAGAATGTGGCACCAGAAACTTGAGCATTTACAAGGAATGAAGAAGATTATATCTATAAATGCTGTCAGATGTATCTCTAATCTAAGGATTGAGAAAGGAGAAATCTATGGTGAAGGCCAAATAGGAAAACAAACTAGGATGTTAGATAAGATGTTTCAAAATTGTGTACAACAAATGCAATCTAAGTTTGAAACAAGCCTTGTTGGGGAATTAACTAACCTTCTTGGAATACAAGTTATACAGATGGAAAAATCCATATTTCTATCTCAAAGTAAGTATGGGATGTCGTACACTCATGAATCTAGGTGTGTGTTGTCTGGATATTATGATACTGATTGGGCTGGAAGTGCTGATGACAGAAAGAATACATATGGAGGCTACTTCTCTTTGGGAAACAACCTCATCTCGAGTTTTAGCAAGAAATAGATCTGTGTATCCCTGGCTACTATAGAAGCAGAATGCATAGCTGCTGGGAGTACCTGTTCTCAACTTGTATGGATAAAGCAGATGCTTAATGAGTATAATGTCACACAAGATGTCATGACATTATTCTGTGATAATCTGAGTATTATGAATATTTCAAAGATTCTTATTCAACATAGCAGAACTAAGCATATTGATATTAGGCATCATTTTATCAGAGAGCTTGTTGAAAATCAAATCGTCACTCTTGAGCATGTCACTACAGAAAACCAATTGGCTAAAAATTAGTTTGATACTTTGAAAGGAAACTTGGGGATTTGTATTTATGAGGACTTATAACAATTATTTCTAAGAGGGATTCTTGCTTTTAAAAGATGATTTTTTCCTTAAAATAGAGATGTTCCAACATCCCTCTTTATTACACAACACGTCCTTGTCCACTCAATCACACTACCCCTCTCAAAGTTCTCCCTCCAACTGCTCCTTCAACTTCCACACCTCCACCACTGTTCAAACTACCTCCCACTCTCTGCGCATTCTCTATCTTCATCCTAACCAAAATTTTCTTTCTCTCAGAAACAACAAGATGTCTCCTAAACATGATGCTTCCTCATCAAAGACTACCCACACTGATGCTCAACCTATGAACATCTCCTTCGAATATGTTCTTGACATAACCCCTATTTCCATGGTTCTTAGTCATACAACTGATGTTCCCAAGACCACTCCTCCACATGAAAATGAATCCCAACAACCTTCCAAAGGTAACCCTTCTGAATCCCCTTCTGACAACATTACTAGAATGAAAAACAAGGAAGGCTCTACTTATGTGGATAGATCCATTAGGGAACTTGTCACTAAGATTCTCTATAGAGGTCAAAATGTGCATGGTATTACCACCCCTCTCTCTCTCTCTCTCTCTCTTTCTCTTATGTTGATCCATCCCCTAACTCTGATGATAACCTAGGAAAGAATGCTGAAAAACCCTCTGCTGATGACAACTCTAACACTGAAAACTTGGACAAACTTTCCAATTCTGTGCTGAATGATGTGAATAAGGCTAAAGATGCAAGTATGAATGGTGATGTGAATGAGGCTGAAGATATTGGTCTGAATGTTGATATGGATGATGCTCCAACCAAGAAAAATACCTCCGACAATATTGTAGATGTTGAAGATGTGCCCTCAGATGATGAGCTCATCAAAAATGTTGCCCCAAGAATTGCTAAGAGACTGAAGTCTAGAAAAGGAAAGGTTGTGCTTGAGGAATCTCCTTCCAAAAGCCAAAAGAAGAAGACCCCTGTTGGACCTCCCAAGGCATGGAGCAAGGTCTCTCTTGCCTCCAAAAAGAGAAAGGTGAGAGTTGAGAACCCTGACTCTGATGAAGATGTTGTAAAGGATGTCCCTAACATAGCTCATCTGAAGAAATCTACTGCCAAGAAAACTCCAAGACCATTACCCACTGCTCCTTTGGACAATGTGTCTTTTCACTCTATCAGCAACGGGACAAAGTGGAGATATGTCTATCAAAGGAGGATTGCTCTAGAAAGGGAGCTGGGGAAAGATGCTCAGGAAATCAAGGAAGTGATGGATTTGATCATTGAGGCTGCACTGCTCAAAACCATCACTGGCTTCTCTAAGTGTTATGAACGGTTGGTGAAAGAATTCATTATAAACATTCCTGATTCCATTCCTGATAGGAACAACAAGGACTATATGAAGGTATTTGTTAGGGGTAAATGTGTGAAGTTTTCTCCAGCTGTAATCAACAGATTTCTGGGACGATCAAAGGATGGTGAGGAAGAAATGTCAGCAACAGATTCAAGTGTGCAAGGTCATCACTGCCAATCAAGTCAAAGCATGCCCTTCAAAAGGTAAGTTATCAGCTGGACAACTCAATGTGAAATATGCCATCCTTCACAGGATTGGGGCTGCAAATTGGGTTCCTACCAACCACACCTCCACCATTGTTGTTGGGCTTGGCAGATTCATTTATGCTGTAGGTACCAAGGTTGATTTTGATTTTGGCTTATACACTTTTGATCAAATTATTAAGCATTCCACTTCAAGTTCCATCAAGCTACCTATTGCCTTCCCTTCCCTCATTTGTGAAATTATATTGAATAAACACCATGGGATTCTAAACTCTAATGATGTTGCTAGCAAAAGAGAGTCTGTCTTGTCCCTTCACTACAAACTTTTTGCTGGAAGACATGTTCCAGATATTGTTCTGACATCTGGTGAAAGGGCCACTGCTTCAAAGGAAAGGATAATTGCTGAGTTAAAAGAAACTTGTAGGGAATTAGGGGAAACAATTAATGCTGCTACGATAAGAAAGATCAAGTTGGAATCATTAATTCAATGCCTAGAAGATGATGCTGCAAATATTGATGATGCTAGTGAGGCTAGGTCTGGGGAAGAATCTGAGGATGAAAGTACTGATGTGCCAACTGAGAGAGATGATGTTATTGAGGTGTCCACATCTGAAGATGAAGATTGAGCTTTTTGCTTTGTTGTTGGGTTGTTTTTTTTGTGTGTTTTTTATGTTTTGTCTGCCTTAGCAGAATATACTGAATGTGTTGCACTTTATGTGCAAATTGGGATGTATTATTATTGGGTCTTTATGATCCTTACTCATCTTGTTTCTGACCTGATCTTATTTATTTCTACATCTTAGCTTTTTGTTCTAAAAATTGTGGCTAAAATAGGGGAGAAGATTGATCTGTATATTATATACAATTTGGTATATAGTTATGACAGGTGTGTAGCTGGTTTGATAATGGTGTCTGCTGTTGCTTAGGTTTGGGCTGCTGTTTCTTTTTGGTTATACAGGTTGCTATGATGGTGATTTGGTTGTTTGGTTTCCTATGTGCTTGGGAAGTTCAGTTCTGTTGTGCATTACAGGTTGTCGAAGGCTGTTGAAAGTATGGGCTTTTTTGTGTTAGTTGCTTGGGCTGTTGTGGTGTTTGTTTTGTTGCTTAAGTTGAGGGGGAGTTTTGCATTTACTCTCCTCACTGAGTAGTTCTTCTATTGTCTTGTGCTCTCTACTGGTTTTTTTTCTCTTATGATCTGTTTTGTGTTTTAGCCAAAATTTGCCAAAGGGGGAGTTTGTTAGTTCTTGATTGGCATGCATTTTGGTAAAACTAGGTGTATTCACAAGATGTCCTACAGGATGTCGTGACATTTATCTGTCAGGATCAGCAGGTTGCTTTGTACCTTTTAACAGATCTTTTCTCAAGATGTCAAACAAGATGTCTTGACACTCATGGACTAAACATTCAGTATGAATGTGGTTGTGTGTCCATTTCTTTATGTGCATGTTTGCTGCACCATTCTGGTGTAGAATCTGCGTGTTTTTAGTGGTATTCTAAAAGCGTTTTTGATACACTTATTGTGGATCAAATTTGATTTGATTTGGAGTTATTCTCATAAGATTGCTTGAAGATTTGAAAAATGATTTGATTAGATCTGATTGATCAAATCAAATCTGTTTTATTATTGCTATTGATGAAGATTGAAATCTTCTCAAAACCTACTATTACTTTTTCCATAACCCAAGCCCATTATGAATAACTATTTAAAGAAGCATAAACCCTAGCTTGGAGATCAGAGATGGAAGGATTAAAAAGTGTGTGTAATTGTGTAAGGTTTAAGCTTCGTGTGTGTTAGTTTTGTGAGCCATTCACTCATTGTTTAATGTGTGAATTGGACTAGGTTGTTAATTGTAAATTGTTCATTCAAAGCTTATAAGCAAGAGTGTATTGTACTTGATTGAAGCTTTTAAGCAAGATTAAGTTGTGGCTTTGAAGAGTGTCTTCTAAAGTCTTCCTTTGTTGATTGATATCACTGTTGTGATTGAGGGGGAGTGAGAGGGGTCTCATATCTAGGAGTGTCCTAGATAGAAGTTGCAATGGTAGAGATTAGGTGAGAAGATGGTAAACTAGAGAGAGTCTATTGTATGTCTTTGGACTAATTCTACTTAGTGGATTTCCTTTCCTGGCTTGGTAGCTCCCAGACGTAGGTGTGATTTCACCGAACTGGGTTAACAATTGTTGTGTCTCTTTACAATTGTTATTTATTTATCTTTGTTATTATTAAACAGATATTTATGTCGTGAACATCACCTTCGACATCTAATATTTGATTCCAGAATGTCAAGATGCACTGGGGGGAATAGCCACAGAATCGGGGCCATCTAAAGCGATGGACCAATGAGTTCAAGCATGACCAGTTGTCACTTTAGAAAGACAGGAAAGAAGATATCCTCGATGAAGATGGAACCAACAAGATGACCTCCACTAGGGAAAATATCCAAGAGTAACTACTCAACAGGTTCAGGCATGACCGGCTGACACTCAAGGATAAAAAGATAAAACAAGATCCACACGATGGTAGGATCAGGTAAACAAAAAATGTTGGAGTCTTTAAGCGAGAATGACATCCCAGCTTCTGGAAATTCCTTAAGCGAATAGATCGAACGAGATCTTCAGGAACCATCAGAAAATATATAGGGTAAAAACCTGCTGTATGCTAAAATAAATGGACTTCAATGGGGAATGCCCTGATAAGCTTCTTGAGAGAGACTGCCACTTATCGCTGAAAGGGACTTACATGCCAAAACTGGATAAGCTTCTCAAATAAGGAGATTGCCACTTATATGGGTATGCGAATAAAATTGATAAGCTTCTCTAGAGAGACTGCCACTTATCTGGAAAAGATAACGGTAAACAAGCTTCTTAGGGGGAGATGGCCACTTGTTGCTGGTAATAAAAAATGAATAAGCTTCTCAGGCGAGACTGCCACTTATTGCTACTGTAAAAGGTAGTGATAAGCTTCTCAGAATGAGATTGCAGCTTATTGGGGAGTAAAGATATAATGATAAGCTTCTCGCAATAAGACTGCCATTTTATCTGCAAGGGTAGCAATGATAAGCTTCTCAGGCGAGACTGCCACTTATCTGAGGAAAGATAACGGTAAACAAGCTTCTCAGGCGAGATGACCACTTGTTGCTGGTAGGTAAACTGGTGAAATGATAAGCTTCTTCAAAGAGACTGCCACTTATCTTAGGGCAAAGCATGATAAACTTCTTAGGGGAGACTGCCACTTATCTGCAGAGGCATTGTAAAAGGATCTTCTTGAAAGATAGTGCAAAATAAATGCACGTCTGGGTTGGTTTGGCGACCGACGGGGACCGAAGTTCAATCTAGAGTCGAGCTAGAAAGAAACTGTCAAACAAGACTCCATTGAGGGAGTGAACTCAAATTGGGATTATCTAATCCAGGCACGGAAAAGATAACTGAAATAACCATCGCCCACGAGGGTTGAACTCTATGGGGAAACTGAAAATAGTATGTATTTTATGCCTAAGGCTGACGATCTACTTGGAGAGAACGGACAAACCCAGTTACTTGGCGGTATCCACAACCAAAGTAATGAAAAAACACAACGAGGATAGCAAACATGTAGATGCTAATGCGTATGCCCAAATGAAAGTGCAATGAGTATGCCTATGAGATGCTTATGCTGATGTTTGGGCTCATGCATATGCACATGCTGACAAAATAGACAAGAGGAGGAGCAACGGGAGATGAAATAAACATCTCGACAGGATACCCAGTGACCTCTGCACATTACATCTATCAAGGGATAGGAAAGTTGATGGTGGAACTAAATCTTGCTCCGAAGTTCCAAATTCTCTAGGGAGAACAAAATTCCATTTGAGGATAAGATATCATGACTTCACTGGAAGTACTTCCATCATGAATCTAAATTCTGATCAAAGAAGACCTGTTCACTGGGAGAGTCATCTTAGGAGTAGAGACTTCCGAGGATAAAATAAATATCCGCTTCATGGGGAAGTGTGGAGCTAGGCAATTTCATGGGAAAAAATGTAGCAACTTCCAGGGAAAATCACATCAACTTCCTAGGGAAAGTACACCAGCTTCCCTGGGGAAAGTATCTTGACTTCTTGGGGAGAATATGGCAATCTCCTAGGGAAGATTTCCTGAGGAAATTATGGCAACTTCAGTCAGGAAGAGATGATTCCACTGGGAGTGGGTACTCAAATAAAAAGTACCACTTGGAAGATGCTAGGGAGATTCTATGAAGTCTTAAAAGTCGCGAGAGATTACTGGATCAGTCCAAAATGTTGTCAGCTTATAGTCTCGCTGGGGACTTGCATTGAGGCGATGGTTTAAAAGTGTCTATACAACAATGAGACTTACTAGGGAATCATGACCGCCTGAGGTAAAATTCATTAGGAGCATGAAGAGCGTAATAGTCGCCATTTTGAAAAACATAATGCCCCCAGAGTACCTGCTTTTTGAGAATGAGTTATTTCAAGAGGATTTTATAGAGAACATGGAGTCCAATTGCCCCACTGTCTTTAAACTCTTGGAAAGATTTGTCGGATCCTGACGTAACTGGCCCGAGTCGATGGTGTTACGACCTAGTCTTCAAGAAATATCTCTTAAGAACGTCCGACTTGCATCAGTAAGCAATTTGGAAACCACCTGCCCCTGTTCAGCAGAATCTTCAAGTTTCATAGTTGATGTCTATATGTAAATTTCTAAGACATCAGGAAAAATCAACACGCATGAAATGCTAATCCTGAAACTGTCAATGCAACATACATATTTGTCTCGAAGTTTTTTTTTTGAAAAAAATACCACGATAACTTGTGACTGAATCACTAGTTAGGATATGAATTTAATTTATAAATCCAACATCAAATTGAGCATAGCTCGTAGGAGTTAGGAAACATTATCTCATTGCGTATGCTTTCAAAAGAAATTCTACTTCAATTAGGTCTTTTAAAGGTTGTATCGTGGCTTGGTTCACGGTTTAAGAAACAAAGGATAAAGGCTCAGAGTTTATTTGTACCCACCCATTCTTTGTGATGTTCTCCAATCCTATATTTAATTAACCGGATGCGAGCACTCATCTTTCAAGGAGATTTTACATGGTCGAGAACTCATCAAGGCTTTGGACACGATAGTCACTCACCTATTTTCTTTTGGTGTTTGATCACACGACTTTGTTTTTTACTGAGATTCTTCATTGTAATCCTTTGTTTTTGCTTTTCCTATTTTTATTCCTAACTTTTTCCTGGACGGAGTCTTTTGAATTTGACTTTGGGAGTCTAGTGGGATGCCCTAGTTTTTCCTAAGTCTCCTTCATAGGTTATGACTTAGTGGGCTCTTTCTTTTTCATTCATTATTTTTTTGAACAATTCGTGTGACTCTTTTGAAAGGCTTGTGACTGCCTCACTCTTTAGGTATTTGAGGGATAGTCATTGTGTTTTTTTACTCCCAGCCTCCTAACATGCTAGGGATAGATAAAGTGGATTCTCGAATGTTTACTTCTCCTTTTTGAGAGTCTGAGCGTTTCGATCAGTTTAACTGAAAAGCTACCCTAGGTTAAAATTTGAGGGTTCTAATTTGGAAAAGAAAACTCCTACTTCAAGGCTCAAAGGGGTTAAAGAGGGATTATCTTCCTTATATCTCCAGTGTTTAGGATTTGAAACAATGCCTTACATCCTTAGCAGGGTTTCATTCAAAAGCATATGACAAGAGTTCTGGAGTTTTTGTTTTCATCCTCCTCCTCCCAATTCTCGGCCGAGGCAAGATATTGGGTACAGTTGGCATTATAGATTATGAAAAAATATTTTATGAGTGAATACGAATGGATTTCTTCAAGACAAACATATTTATTGCATTAATCATTCAAAATAAACAAGTTCCTACATGCTAATTATGCCTTTATAATCAAAGAAAAAATACATATAAGCAAACAAAATGAACTGTCTGACAAGTCCTTCTAAAGGAGTTTATTAGGTCTTTGTATTCATAACTGGAACAGTAGTAGTGGTTTCTTCTGGCGGAGTCTCAATGAAACGAGGAGTATAAATACGACCACTCGTGTCATCTTGCTTGCCCCAGCTATATTTTCCACAATTTCATTAGCAGTCTTCAATTTTTCCCTCGAAATAATCTTCTCAGATTCTTTGTCTATCATGGTCACATCTTACTTCCAGGGTACAACTTTAGGATCACTGAAATGAAATGGACTTTGCTTATGAATAATTACCGGCCTCAGCTGATTCACTATAGGAGCAACTGGCTTAAATATGTTGAACACGGGCTTTGCAGAACTTGATCCTGGCAGGTTGAATACAGGCACTTTAACATTTGGCTCTGGTAAGTTGAAGACAGACTCAATCACAACAACATCATCCTTCTTCACTTTATTAACCCCTTGTAGGAAACCATCGTTAATCAATCTCTGGATATCATTCTGAACCAATAAACAACCCTTAGTACTGACATCAAAACGTTCACAATCAACATGAGAAGTAGTCACTAAACTGGCTTCAAATGATTTCAAGTGGAAAACCCTGAGAGGAGTCTTGATCTGAGAAACATCAAGGATAAGGCTTTCATCAGATACATCATCAATGGTATTAACAGCCCCATGATTTGTCAAAAGGTTGTTCTTGACATTTGGCTGAGGATCATCAAAAGACAAAATCTTCTTTTCCATCAAATCTCTGACAAGGTTCTTGAGAGCATAGAAGTTTTCGAGATCGTGGCCAGGCGCACCCTCATGAAATAAACAATGAGCGGCGGTGTTGTAATTGGCTGGCAGCAGATTGGGAGGTGGACCCAAAGCTCTGGTAGTAATCAGACCTTGTTGCACTAATGAAAGGTACAACTCAGTAAAAGTCATCGGAATCGGAGGACACGACTTGTATTGTCTCCTATTCGGAACATTCTGATGAGGTGCCTGATTCTTCAGTTGTAGATAAGCAGGAGCGTTGGGCGCTCGTTGATAATTGGCCGGAGCTTGTGTAGGCTGATAACCAAGAGGTTGTTGATAGACCGGAGGCTGATAAACAGGTGTAACAGCAGATACATACGGTTGCTGAGCATAAAGAACCGGATAACCTTGAGGTTGAACATAATTCTGCGGATGTTGATAAGGTTGGTTTCTTCGTCTACCTATAGTCACAACATTAGTTTCACCTTCTTTCTTCTTCTGAGAGCTGAATGAAGGTTTCTTGGAATGATCTTTGGAGCTCAAACTACCAGCAACACTTGACATTTTACCACTTTTCATACCCAATTCAACTTTTACACCAACAGCAACGATGTCAAATTTTTTGCAGTCACACTACTAACCATTCTCTCATAGAATTTTGGACGAAAAGTGCCAACAAACCAATCAGCTAACTCTTTCTCGGTCAAAGGAGGTTCTACTTGCGAAGCAATTTCTCTCCATCTCTGAGAATACTCTTTAAATGATTTTGAACTCTTCTGGGACATACTCAGCAGTTGTCTACGGCCAAGGGCCAGATCCATGTTATATTTGTAATGTTTGTTGAATTGGTTGAGCAATAGGAACAACAGCAGGAGGAGGCACAAAGCGAGGTGGAAGACCATAGGGAGGTAGACTTGCATTAGTAACAGATGGTTGGGGATCCACAACAGTACCAGTAATCTCAGAAACAACAGTGGGCTGAGTAACCATCCTTGCATTAATAACCTGTAGCATCTCCATAATCTGCCCCACACTTCCCCGAAGGTCTTCAAGTTCATTGCTAACACGATTAAGCTCTTGATTTTGTTCCTCCATCTTTTTTCGAGCTCGGGCTCTGTTGTTGTACTGATGCATAGGACTCAGGGTGACAGAACTGGAAGGCGAGAGAACCGAGAATGAGAAATCGAGGGGAAAAATGCAATGCAAAAACATGATGCTAAAATGCAGAATGCAGATGAAAGATTTCATGGAATTCAAGTAATTATAAATATCACAGGATACCAAAAAAAGCTTATTTATTATTTTTGATAATGGATTACAAATAAATAGTCTTAAAAGAGTCCTAACAAAATAGCTAAATAAATCCCTAAGGACGCTTCATATTCTGCTCCTTGATCTACTCTTCCAGCTGGGCCTTTCTGTGGATGAGCCTATCTACAATCAACTTCAAAGGGTAGATTGAGGGTTGGAGGAAAATAAACCCTCCTGAGCCTTTCTCTTCTTGTAAGAAAGTGATTCTTCATTCTTCGACTGAAGTTGCTTCTGAAGTTCAACATTCTCCCTGATAACCACCTGGTACCTATTCTTCCATGCTTCTGACTCATGATGCGCTTTCCTCAAAGCAATCTTCAACTCTTAAGCTTCAGACATGAAAACTAGAACATGTTCCCTTCTCGGAGGCATACGATCTTGACGAGTATCAGGCATCTTCAGATCGATTGCTCTCTCTCTCTCTCTAACCCACCGAAGATATGGCTCCAAAGACACACAATTAGGCTTTCCCAGACTTTCTTTCCCTTTCTTATGCAAGTGATGCCAAGCGGACATTATCTTCTCTTGAGGTTCTTTGTCATCCTTGAAGAAAATTCTCTCTACAAGAACACTCTTAGGTGGTTCCTTCAACGGATATCCTAACTGTCGCCGAGTTAGAACTGAATTGTAGCTAATTCCTCCATTAAAACCAAGTAAGGGTACATTGGCAAAGTCTCCACAACTATCAATGATTAACGTCCCATCATACACACGGTTATACCAATCAATATCCGAGTGAGTTAGAGCCATAATCCTTTGTGACCAGCGTCCTTTATCGGGATCCCAAAAAGAAACAGACTTGAGCGAGTGCAAAATAAACCACTTGTATAATAAAGGCACACAACAGGTGATCATCCCTCCACCATGAAAGTTTCAGAGATACACGTAATAGTAAGCGTTGGCCAATAAAGTCGGTACCAGATTATTCTTCAGGAAGATTTTGATGGCGTTGAGGTTAACAAAACTTTCAAAACTTGGGAAAAGTAGCACTCAATAAATAATCAAGGCAAGGATTGCCTCAAATTTATTCATACTCATATGATCAGCATAGTATTGGGCTTTCTTCAAACATATGGCTCTAGCAATGCCTTGTTCTTTAGGGTTCTTCTATAGGAAAGGGAAAGGAGATTCATCCATAATAGGTAAACCAACCAAGTGAGAGTACTTCTCTAAAGTAGGCAAGAGCTGATAATCTGGGAAAGTAAAGCAGTGGTAATCCGGATCATAGAACTGTAACAAAGTAGAAAGAAGTCCCTCGTCCACTCAGAGTCTCAACAAAGATAACATCTTCCCATACTTGTTTCTAAATCCCTCTTGATCTTCAACCAAAGCTCCTAACTTCCTTAGGTCATCCAACTTAAGACTCTTAAAAGAATATTTCAAAGTATTTTTCTTGTTGTAATCCATGGTGTCCTGCAATATTCATAAGTAAAGTTGAATTCCATGAAACCCAATGCAATATGATGCTTTATGGATGCAATGCACAAACACACCAAAGCAAACAAAGGTCCTAGGTTAGAGGAAACATGGGTGGAGCCAAGGTCTACCCATCCCGAAAGGTATGTACTAAGGGTTAATTGTACCTGCAGGACAAGGTTCTAAAGAGGTTCCCAAAGTCATCAGTCCATCTTTCAGATATTATCAATTTCCTGACTAACTCGATGGTTAATAATATTCTCAAGAGAACCTCTTTTGAGTGTAGTATCGCGTAGCAACTATTTTGGGACTACTCCCTCATAGCCATCGCACTACGTCCTAATAAGGTCAAAGTTGTGTTTAGGTTACTATGGTCCCCAATATCACAGGCTCCAGGTCGAAACTAGTGAATGTTTTCACGACTACTCATTCAAAAATACTAATTTTCAAGAGGGCCTCACCTGAGCAGTGATTCTCAAGTCAGCTTGGTTGTGACTCACTCCCTATACACCTCGTCGAATATATCACCTTCCTATAATAATTGCACTCAAGTCCGGGTGTAGGACTTATCTCACAATAATGAGACCCTTAAGCAAGGTATAACATATATACAAGCAAGTAATAAAGCAAAAGCAAGCATAAAACAAGATAGGGATAACCCTCAAAAGATATGAATGGTCCCCAGTGAAGTCACCATTTTCTGTTGCGGTGAGAATGGGATATCAAATTATTGATTAATTTGAATCACAATCTTGGATTCACAACCGGTCTTTGATTTATCCTAAGGAAAGGTTAAAGAAAGGAAAAACCTATTTCGCATCGTAAGCACAATGCGGGAGAGATCTAGGGTCGGGGGTTGGTTAAGCTTAGGGAAGGTCTTAGCATCCTAAACTTCTGTAGTACTCTACAGGAACCTCTTATTTTAAAATGTGTTATTGCTAAGATTATTTGCTTAAGGGTAATGCTAAGGGTTAAAAGGTAAAGAGAAAGACCTAAGGGTTAGTCCTAAGTTTACTCGCCAAGACTCGCTTCTTGTACCTACGTATCAGAGGTAGGGAATGAAATCAGAGTAATCGTAGTTCCCCTCACAGAGGAAGGAATAAGAACTTCTTGACTGTGGTCAAGGTTCCAGGGGATGTAAACGTTCGTATGGAAGCGTTTACTTGGAGTGCGGTGAATCCTAATTCTACGTTGTAAGTTGAATTGAAAAGGTGAGATAATAAGTATTCCACGGCGAGAACTTACATGGAGTGCGGCGACTCCTGATCCTAAGGCTAGGATGAAGGGGAAGATTGTCCACGACGGGACGCCTAAGCATGAGTACGGCGACTCAAAGTCTTAAGGTTTAGGAAAAGGTAAGGGTGTGTCCACGGCGGGACGCCTAAGCACGAGTACGGCGACTCGGATCCTAAGGCTAGGATGGACGAGAGCAAAGGGATATTGACGTGGCGGTTAAACAGTTAAATCTTTACTTCGGAGGGGAATTAGAGGAGAATAATAAGCAGTAAAAATTATATAAGCATTGAAAATAGTGAAATATGGAATATACAATAGAGATTGAATTGACATGAGAAATTGACAAAAAATTAATGTTAGATAATGTATAATAAAAAAGGGTTAGCAAACAGGTTCATGGATAATCGAGAATGATGTTAGGAATGAAATGATTCAGTGGATTGACGAATTAGAATTGATGAAAATTAGACGTTAGGTGGTACTTTTAAAGTTAGAATTAATCAAAATATGGTTTTGTTAGATTTTTGAGAAAAAGGTTTGAATTATAATTAAATTAAAAGGGGTGTTGAAATTTTTTTAAATAAAAATGTTAGAATTGATAATAACAAAAAAATGTTAGAAATTTTGATTAAAAGAGTTAGAATTTTAAAATAAAGAAAAAGTGTTGGTATTTTTGCATTTAAAAAAAAAACAGTTAGAATTTTAATTAGTAAAGAACTATTTTTATTTATTTATTAAATGTGTTATGTTTTATTTTTAAAAAAAAAAGTTTGTTTGTTATTTTAGGGTTAGCATTTATTAATTAATTACAAGGAAAAAACAAAATAGAAACAAAAATAAATAAATAAAGGAGTGGTTGGGAAGAAAATTAGGGTTTTAACCCTAATCCTCCAAAACCGCGGCACCCTCCTTTGGGTGTTCTTTCTGAACTTTTTTTTTCTTCTTCTTTCTCTCCCAGGCGCGATTTTTTCTCTTCCTCCTCCTAACCATTCTTCTTCTTCTTGATACGGCCGTGATTCTCTTCTACTTATTTCTGAAAAAAAATAAACATGAAAAGAAACCAAAAAACGGTTACAATTGGTTTTGATCCTTACGGTTTTGTTGGCGGATCTTCACTGATTCGTTGATGAATCGTGGTGTTCTTGAGTTTGTGTTCTTAGGGCGATGATGAATTATTCTGAGCCCTGTCGTTCGTGAAGGATTCACAACATGTTTGTGGGTTTGGATGGGTTTTCGGCCGTTTGGTTGTTCTTGATGATTTTGAGTCGATGATGAATTATTCTGAGGCTAGAGGGTTTCGGATCTCGTTGGGTGATTGGTATGAACGGTTTTTGTGATTTTTTTATTGCACTCCTAGTAATGTTTCTCGTCCCTCTTTCTATATCTTCTTCAAACAGATTTGATTTGATTTGATTTGGATCAATCTTTTTCAACCTCGTTTTTGGATTTGATTTGGATATATCTTCCTTTTCTACTTTCAGATCTGTTGTTAATGGTGGTGGATTTCTGATTTCTGTTTTTTTTATTTGGTCCGTTGATGATTTTCAAAAATCTTCAGATCTGGATTAATTAATGTTGACGGAAATGATGTTCCTCTTCTGTTTTCCGAATTCGGTGGATTTGATGATCTCTCTTTTCTTATTTCCAGATCTGTTGTTAATAATGATTGGATTTTCGGATTTTGATTTTGATCCTAAGGATATGTTTGTCCATTACCATTTCGGATTCGATTTATGGCTGGATTTTCTAAAGGCCTGTTTGGACTGAAATCACTTTTTCCAAAATCTTTTTCTCTTTTTCGTAAAGAATATTTATTGCTTTGATCTGGGTCTGGCTGTCGGAAGTGAAATAGGGGGTTTTGATAGCAAACTTGCTGCCCCTCCCGGATCCAATGATGAAATTATTCTGAGGGTCCAAAATAAAAATTAAAATCATTTTCGTTTATGATTCTGACTTCTAACCATTTTTTCTCTTTTTGCAGGTTCTTGTTTTAAAGATCGAAGATCTGGAGCTTGAAGACTTATAAATTAGGATTTAGAAATTAAGGGCTTTAGACTTGTAATTCCAAAGAAAAATGTACTCTGTATGTAATCCCGAATGTTGTAATGAACTTCGGAGTTGAAGAAATGTATATGACCTTCAAAATTTTGAATGAAATATGAATTCCAATTCTCTTGAATTTTATTGCAACCCATAACATGAACAACTTAAATCTTGCACTTCGCACTTGAGACATCTGAATTGTGATGGTTACTTGTAACCAACTGATATACAATATGAATTTGACGCAATCCTTCAATCCTGTCCCACACCATAACCAAAGAAGAAACACACATCGTGCATCCTGAATTTTCCTTAAAATTGATATTCACAGCACCTTGAATTCGACCAAAGAATGATAAAATCGCTTCGGACTCCAATCCTCTAAATCCATAATTTTACCTTTAAATCGCGCACCATCTATGCTCAGGACGATGTTGATGAAAATCTGTAAACATTTAAGATCTTTATGTCCACTTGAACTCATCCTGACTTGATGGACACACGAGACCACTTCCGACTCGTCTGCAAAAATGAAAAAAAAAACTAGGCAAACTGGTTTACGGTTAGTTAAAATGAAATACAGAACAAAATGAAATCCAAAATGAATCTAAGGGTAAAATTTGGGGTATGACATGAGGACATCAGTATTAACATGTGTTAGAGTGCCATAATTTCAATTGGCATTAGAGCTGGCACCCTAGTCAGTTTTTGGGTGAGCTTTAGGGAGATTTTTGTCTGGTACTATATGATCATTGAAAGGATACTATCTATTGGAAATCTGACACCAAATAATGTGTTTGGATTGTTTATTGTGAAGATTTAAAGTCCATATCCAATGAATTAGTTTAGCAGGTGTTCAGATTGATGAACACATGTGTGGTGATCAAAGACGCTTGGGAGTCTCTCAAGACCTTTCATGAAGGCACATCTGGTCAGGCCAGCAGGTTTCAGTGGTCTCTACCCAAGAGAATTTTCATGAATGTGACTGTTGTTGAAGAACAAGATCATGTCATCATCAGCATATGGATCTCTTAGGTCACTATTTTGTTGATCAATCTTTGTGGATGACAGTTCTGATTTGGTAAACAAAAGCATGAAGTTTATCTCCTATTCTGTAGGAGTGTGTGTGACCTGGATTATGATGAAGAGACTATATAAGTTCAAATGCTAATGAAAATTCATCATAACATCTTCAGGATCATGTTACTCAAGGATAAGTTGGACCTAGTTCAAAGGCAGAGACACTTAGTGTCATGAACTTGAAAGGTTCTTTCGTCGTATTAGAGCATATTATTTTTTTAGGGGAACTTAAAAGATATGTATTTCTCATAAGTGGAGTGAGCTTGAAGATGAGTCTGTCTATTTTTCTCTTTCTGATGATGGATTTATTTCTGTTGAAGCATTAACCCTGATGGTTCTGGCTCCAAGAGGGTAGTTTGGGATTTTTCTCCTGATGTGTTGGTGGTATGCTTCAAGTTGGGTTAATTTTCCCTTTCCAGGTGCTTTTGTTGAACCTAGAAGGGTTGTTTCAAAGGATAATCTTAGCCTATAGTCAACTAAGCAGTGGTTAGAGCTCCAAGAATATGTAAATTGTCGTATCTTGCCTACCTGCTTAGAGTTACAACTGAGCAAGATTGGTATTCTGGGTGTGGGTGTTCCAGACTCATGACTGGAGTAGAGTTGGATGAGTCTGATAAGAGGGATATGCTTAGTCAGCACACTGGTAATATGGGCAAATCAGATGGTGTCTATTGGAGGAAACCTATTCTTTCTTGGATAGGTGTCTATGTTAGTACTGTGTTGTCAAATAAGGTGTCTTGACATCGTGCTTCTGTGAAGAAGCTATTTTGGTTCTTATTTTTTGTGAGAGTTTATTTATCTATGGGGAGTTTTCCTTGAGTGTCTTTGATTTGTCTTTATGGTTTATTGCTTTACTATTGTGTTTTGATTCTCAAGTAGTTCATGCAAGTGGATGTGCCTGAGCTGTTGTGATTATAACAGATCCTATGAATGTTATCCAGAACCAAGGTTAAGGGTTCAAGGGACTAATGTCCAAGAAAATGTTGGGACATTATTTCAGTAGATTATTCATGGGAGCTCATCCTATGGAGTGTGTGTTCATCAACAGCTTCAAAACTGAAATACCGAGTTCTAGTGGAGTTTGGAGTAGAGCTTTGGCCAAGTCTGGTGGTGGTGATAGCCTTGACAGTGCTTAAAGGAAGATTTTGCTGTGTAAAGTAGGACGATATTCCTGATGTTGAGGAGAATCACGATTTCTGTGAGATTTCTTGGTGATGCTATGGTATGAAGCATGGGAATGATCTCTACCGGTCTCTCTGATTTATGAGGGGATGTCATGTTCTAACATCTTTCTAATTGTTGGTGCTTAAGAGAAAATGTACTTCTTCTAGTGTGGTTTGGGTTCATGATGTCAAACCAAATGTGTATGACTTCTTGCCTGCCTGAACTTTTTTTTAAGTCTGTTTTCTCTTATGTGTTTTTGAGGCTTTTCCTTCTCCCGCTATGCATGTTCCTCTGATATATGAACTAGGACAGTTCATGATTGCATGGGTATGTCCTTGAGGATAATGAAGTTTTTGGTCTGGGAAAATTTATTTTTCTCTACAGTAGGTTGTAATCTTCAAGGGAGGTACTTGTCTGATCTGTAGCTGCAAGGTTGCAGTTTGTATAGAGCTTACATATTTTCATGTAGCTTTTGTTAGTTTTTGATATCAGACCCAATGTCTTGACATTATTCTTTAGTTGTTCAGCTTCACTTTGTTGATTTCTTCAGCTTTATAATCCAGAGGGAGACTGTTTTTGTTACCGTTGTGTTGTGTTTTTATGTGGATCATGTTCAGTTTCAAGCCTATGTGCCTCTGGTTGTTAAGGATCTTTATTCTTGAGAAGAAATATTATCTTTATGGATAAGTAAGATTTTTTGTTCTAAGCATATTGACGAGGAAGCTTTTGCTCCAAACTGAGTCGGATGCTAATAGTCTACAATGTCAATCAGGATGTTATGACATTATACTATGACAAGCTGGTCATAATCATAAGTTTCAAGGATTCTCACTCTGTACAGCTGGACAACAATATTGTGACTGGTCATCATCTTATCAGCAGTGTTTTAGAAGTTTTATATTAATGGAGAGTTATAACATCTACGATTTAGGTGGCATGAAACACGTTTTCTTTTGGTGCATGCGTTTCTCAAGAAAAGCGGGTTTTCAATGACATGGAAAATGTAATTACAAAGATTGTAATCAAAGTTTGAAAAGCTAAAAAGGAGAATAGCTTTGTTACCCAGGATAATTTTCCTTTGTTCCACAATCCTATTCTTGACTGTCCAGGCGCTATAAGTAAGGTTGTTATTCTTTGTTTCAAAAATTACAGTTTCAACCGTGTACCCGGTCGTGTTTCAACATGAGCCAAAATTCTAAAACTTTTGATGCTACAAAGGCTGGTGTGTTAGATGCCAAGAATGTTAAGAGTGCTGATTTGAAGAAGGTACTGTCTAATGTTGGGACATTTGCTACCTCATCTACTGGAGCATCTAGGACAAGGAAGGTATATGTGATAACAATGAAGTCCTTCATGAAAAACCATGACTCTAATGAGAATGGTGATGAAGATTGGGATAATTTCATTAACTCAGGAGGTTGGAGTAGATTAAAGGCTCCATAGTTAAAGCTTTCCTTTAGTTCGTTTTTTATATTGTTTTGATGTTTGTGTTGTAATAATTCCTTGACAATTTTTGCTTCCATCTGTTTTGTTGTTGTTAGTACTATTTGTAGCCTTTGCTACTGTGTGTTTCCATTTATGTTGTTTACATTTACTCTGATTTCTTTTTGTCAATTTTTGGCTAAAAAAGGGGAGTAAAGTGTTAGGTTGTTTTTGAATGTGCCTGTTTCTGATGTTGGGTTAGATTTCATGACTTCATGTCATGTGCTGTGTTTTACTAATGCTTAGGAAGAGTAGTTTTTGTTGTTGGGCTGAATGTATCTATTTAGGGGAGCATGATAATCTGGCATGCTTGTGTTGCTGCCCCTAAGGAAAGATCACATGTCTTGACATGTTATGGTTATGGAGAACCTTGGATTCTCTATGGTAATTTATTACTTTGATACTCTGAGTAATATGTGTGGCTTCTGCTATATGTGTTTCTAATGTGCGTAACTTTTGCTGTATGTATTTCTAATGCATGAACTTAGATAGTTCATGCATATCTGTCTTATGCCTTGGATTTTCCCCTTGAGAGGGATGTGTGCACTGAGGCAGTTGAGGTTTGGATGTCATGTGATTTGTGTTTTCCCTTTCAGGGGGAGTATTGGGTATTTGTGATAGGGGGATAATTGTGTTAGACGACGATAATAATCTAGAAGGGGGGTTGAATAGATCACTAATTTTTATACAGAGTCGACGCTTATGATAAATAGGTTTTTTAAAAATTTAAAGTGGAAGCGGCCGAGGAACTACGATTGTCTAAACAAACCGTTACCAAAAATATCGGATATATGCTACGCTATATGGAATATCGATTATGATGAGAAATTGAATTAAAAGTTTAAACACAAATCAATATGATTTTATTCACTCAAAGTTGTTCAATTTGCAATGCCTTATGAAAAATAAACTCAAGTTGAAAAAATACCCAAAAGGTTTGTGTTCAAGCAATTTGTCAAACACTTGGTGTGTGAAGCACTCCAAGTAAAACTCACTAAGTAAGTGTAGCGCTAAGCTTTTCCAATTACAATGAAACGAATTGTAATGAGTTTTCTAAATATGTTTTAGCACTACACTATACCAGAATTTTAGTCAAGCCATTTGATTGTACACAAACGTTAAA
The DNA here is from genome assembly GCA_963859935.3 of Lathyrus sativus. NCBI lineage: Eukaryota > Viridiplantae > Streptophyta > Magnoliopsida > Fabales > Fabaceae > Lathyrus > Lathyrus sativus. The sequence goes on along the minus strand of CAWUDS030002219.1, from coordinate 8,822,851 downwards.
ATTCTGAAATGGAAAATAGCAAAAAGAGAGAACAACACCAATTTGTTGAGGCAATTCCCTCGTCGTTCTCGCTTGGGGTATGTCTGCCCTCAGTTCTAAAAATAGAATTGACACCTGTATAAAACCCGTTGCAAATTGTTTGTACAAGAGAAGTAATAGAAATCAAACACTCAATCCTAGTTGTTGATACTGAAACTATGCCTTCTCCCACCTTGATTCAAGATGAATCAAGTCCTTCAAATATGTTGAATAAACCTCTGATTCCAGCTACACGTTTGAACCACCCAACGGTCTTCAAATCTTTAGCACGGCTGGTTTCAATCACACACAATTCGAACCCCAAATCTTCCTTCCACAATCGTCTAGTTACCGCTACTAAACTGACAGAACCACTCGTTCTTTAATTACCTTCTCGGCTAAATCTGTGAAGAAACAAATTGTGCAAAACCCCCTGTTGCACCCTAAAATTTGCCCACCAGTTTTCTAGCTTTGACTGGCTTTTGTTTCGTTTTCATCTGCATATCATTTAGGTCGCATTTTGCCCGTATTATCAGCCGGATTGAATTTATCAGGATTTTAGCCGCTTTACTCGCGTTTCAGGCGATTCAAATTAATTCAAACGAGAAGTTCAGTGTCGGAATCAAGCGAAAGTCGCTCCCTTCTTGATGATTCAATCCGTGTCGATAATATCAGTGCATTTCAGTGCTCGCCCGTTTTTCCATGGCATTTTGCATTTTGTTACTATTTTTATTTAGAAAGTATTTTTTTTAATTGTTTTTTTTATTTTGTTTTTAAGAGTGGATAGATATTATTTTTAATATAGATTTTATTTTTTAGATTTTTATTAGTTTTAGAATATAGTTTTTATTAGGTTTTTAAGATAGTTTTTATAATATAGATTTCCTTTTAGAAATTGTTTTTTTAAAATATACTATTAAGTGGATTTATTTAGAATTAGAACTTAATTTGTTTTTAGAAATAGTTTGTTAATTGTTTAGATTTTTATGATTTTAGAATTTATTTATTTAGAGGTTTAGATTAATTTCAATTAGAATTTTATTTGTTATTAGTTAATAGTAGAATCTTAGCTTCATTAGGATTTAGATTTTTAGTATTATTTGATTAGGATTATAGTTAGTTATTATTTTAATTAATTGGATGGGTTTTTTTGAAACACGGTGCATCATCATCAACATTAAGTCAACTTTATCATATAATTAATCATCATCAGCATGTTATTAGTCATTTTAATCAGCAATTAACAAGCCAAAGAGCTAGGCCACGTGTCGACTTTCCACTATATACGTCATTGTTTATCTCCTTCCTTGGAAAACCCTACACGGAAAACCTAGCCGCCTATCCTAGCCACCCTCATCGTGTTCTTCACCAATCTCCATCCCTAACCCTAGAATCCCACCGTCCTACCCACAATCACCATCGAAAGCCTCAACCCAGCAACATTCAAACACCACAAACAACCTCCGTTGATGAACAAAAGCAACTCCGAAAACCATCTTCATCAATCCTTCAAAAAAACCATCAACACCTTCAACTTCATCTTCATCGTGAACACTCCAAACCTCCAATATTCCAACCTTCATCCTTCATTTTCCGGCTACCATCTCCATCGAGCAACACGTTCAACAAACCCAACACCATTTCATTTTTCTTCACCTTTGAAACGAATCTTCAGAACCGATATTCCTCCATTCTTCGTTCATCAACTCTCAAAATTCACCAACCCGGAAATTCATCCGAGCATCATCACTCAAACCACCCCAAACCACAAACCCATACGCAAGAATCCACCATCTTCAAACGAAACAACCACTCACGCAGAAAATTCCAACTTCCTGTTCTTCAACAACCCAATCCACCAAAAACCCACAAGAATCGAAAGAAGGAGGAGGGATTCAAACTGAAAACCAACTCGAAAGCTCCGATACCCCTTTCCAAAACCCATCCGCAAATCTCCAAATCCGAAACTCACTAACTCCACAACCATCTTCAAAGCTCAAACCCAGAAAGCTTCAACAAGCTCAAACCACCGCGAAACCCAGAAGCTTCAACTTAAAACCCAGAAATCATTCCAAACTTCATCTATTCACCACCGTTAAAATCCATACAACTCTCACCATCACTTTCAAGATGAAACCCAGATGAAACCTTTTGCAAACTTCCGAAACCCCTCAACCCACTTCGAACCCCACATCAAACAACCCTTCGACAACCCTCGAAACCCTCTCAAACCCTCTGACCGCCGTTCTTCAGCCCATCCACCTTTTTTAATAAACAAAACCGAAACCAATTCAAAAAAAAAAGAGAAGATTAGAAGGAGAGAATAAGATGCAAAGAGATTGGAATCGAATGAATCGCAAACAAATCTGAGCAAATCGAAGGTGAAAGTAATAAACCCAGAGCATGTCGTGATGTTCTTCTCATTTTCAATAAATTTTCTTTTGACTTTGCGTTTTTCTCTGTATTTCGTTTTAAAGAAAAGGGGAAACTGATTTTGGTTAGCCTGAGTTGATGACCTTCATGTTGTTTTTCTATTTTATTTCTTTTTTGATGTAATTTATTTTTTATATATAAATTAGTTTATAAAAGTTGTTATTAGTTTATTAAAAACAATTTTCATTTTGCATATATAAATTTTGTAAATATTTTGCTAATCTGTCTTTTAATTATTAATATTGTTTATATATATATATATATATATATATATATATATATATATATATATATATATATATATATATATATATATATATATATATATATATATATATATATATATATATATATATATATATATATATATATATATATATATATATATATATATATATATATATATATATATATATATATATATATATATATATATATATATATATATATATTCTATTCTTAATTTTCTTTTAAAGTTTCATAATATTTTCTATTTTATTTCTTTTAGAATATGTAAATATTATATATATTATTTCATTTTTCTTTTAGAATTTTTAAGTTTTATTTATTTTAGAAGTTGAATTTTATTTTGCATTTTTTATTGGGCATTTTGTCCCATTTTCATTTGTTTTTGGTCGATGAAGAGATTTATTTCGATTCTCCGTCAAATTATTGATGAGAAACGGTGGATCCGAGATCGACTTTTTCTCTTCTTTCTTATTTTTGACTTTATTTCATTTCATCTGTATTGGTCGATGACAAGACCTCCAAGTTGTTACCAGTCAAATTGTTGATGGAAACGACAATCCCGATACCACTTTTCTCTTCTTGTTTTCATTTTCCGACCGTTTATCCGTCTCTGTTCATTTTTCACCGTTTTTGGTCGATGACGACATGTTCGTAATTCATTACCAGTCAAATTATTGATGAATAATGTTGTATCCGAGACCACTTCTTTCCTCTCCTCATTTCTTCATCTTTCTGATTTTATTTTGACATTTCTTGGATCGATGAAGTCTTGTATTCGTAAGACGAGATCCTATTCTATTTTGGCCCGTGCGACACAATTCAATTGGAGAACGATCCTTAATATCGTTTCTCTATCTTGTCCATAGCACATATATCAATACGTGACCTCTTATAGTTTGACTTCCTTTATAAGTCGAGCTACGACGGTTCAACGTCAGATTGGTCCCGATTCAAAACATCATCAACAAGGTTCGAGGAGGAGAAGCTTGGAAAGGAAGCTTGTATGCAATGTAAAGGGTCAACGGAACCACTCCGTTCGGTAACATCTTTCTAATTCAAATCTTTTAATTAACCGCCGAGTGTTGTATGCCGTTATCGATAGATATATGGGAAATGTTGAGTGGGAGACCTCCTCTATCTCGTCTAGAGTGTTTTGCGTATGTCCTTTGGATAATATGCGACACATTCGCTCCTACGTCTTAGGTTTTAGCTTGTGCGTCCCGATCCGTTTCCTTTCTCTCGCATCCTTGCGATTGAGACTCCTTTTATCTCGCCCCCTTGCGATCGAGACCGTTTCTCCGTAGTTAGCCGAACAACTGCTACTCTAATCTCTCATATCTGTTGAGAGTACATAGGCATACGATTGCGATAATCCTAGCGAGCACTTTTCCGGTTCCCTTCCGTTTAGGCGCTTCAGGCCTAGGATCCCTCTTCTCTTGCATCCTTGCGATCGAGATCTTATTTTCTCTCGCCCCCGTGCGGTCGAGACCGTTTCCTGTAGTTGGCCGAACTACAGCTGCTCTGATTTCTCGTGCCAGATGAGAATATGTAGGCACAAGACGCGATGTCTTGGCAAGCACACTAACAACTAATTTCTCTTTTCTCTCGCCCCAGTGTGATCGAGACCTTCCCGCAAACCACTAACTTCCCTTTCTCTTGCCTCAATGCAATCGAGACTAGCCCGTTTTTCTAAACCTTTTAGGTTCCCCATACCTTTAAACCAATGACGTACTACATCCGTTCTACCGCAAACAGGTAATGCCTAAGTCTCCAATGGTCGAGCAGCAATACACCTAACTGCTAGAATACGTATGCTAGTATTGTCTACCTTTTCTCTCGCCCCCGTGCAATCGAGAACACCCCATTTTCCCGTAGTTAGCCCGAACTACGTTTGCTCTGATTTCTCATACTAGATGAGGATACGTAGGCCCAAGGCGACGATGTCTTGGCGAGCAATCCCCCCCGTAGTTTCCCGAACTACGTTGACTCTGACTTTCCCATTGCACGAGGGAATACGTAGGCATAGGGAGGCGATGCTCTATCGAGTAAGTTCTTTCCGTTTCCTCTCGTTTAGCAATAGAAGCCGTAGATAGTTTGTTTTCCACCCATAGACTAGACAACAAGCATGGATCCCATTGAGTACAACGGACGTGAGGGGTACTCATACCTTCCCCTTGCGTAACTGACTCTCGAACCCGAGATATGGTTGCGATGACCTGTCTTATTCCCTTTTCATAGGTTTTCTCTTATCGTTTCCTTTTCCTCTTTGTGGGATAAATAACGAACGGTGGCGACTCTTCTGTCTTCCGCCGGCCTCTCTTTGCAGCGATGCGACAGCTGGCGACAATTCCCATCCCTTATGCGAGTTAATCCTAGCGTTTGTTTACTTGTCTTTGGGTGTGTATATTTTGTGTGTTGTATTTTTGTATATTGCTGTATTTACATTTTCCGCACTTTATTATTATTTGTTGCTGTTGTGTTGTTGGGTGGTTTTTCCTTTGAGAGATAAGCCAAAACCCAGGCTTGAGTACATACAAAGCATTAGAGTGGAGAGTAGTGAGGACCTGTATGTTTGGCATGAGCTAGTACTCATGAAATCTGCATTCAGACGAGGTTTCCTTTTGAAGACATCCTATCCTGTGCATTGGTCAGGAGGGGGTGTTGGATCTGGAAACTGTCGACTCTGGAGACCTATCTGTTGCACCCCAAAATTTGCCCTCACAATACAAGACTTTGTGTTCCAAGAAGGTTCACAAGGTTCACAAAATTCACAATTGGTCAGAAGAGTTGACAATTCCCTCAAACAATGCACCTCCTAAGCAGTGCATCCAAAACTAGGGTTTTGACTTTAATCAGGCTAAATGGACTTCCAAGACTTCAAGTGAGCTTCATAACATCTTATATGTGTATAAGAACCCCCATGTCAAGTTTCAAGACTTTTCTCAAAAGTTTGCTCAGTCAGATGATCAGATAAGTCAAAAGCAGTCAATGCAGTTAAAAGGTCAAACTGAGGTCAACTGTGGTCAAACCAAAGTCAAACTTCATGATTTTTTTTGCCAACATCAAAGAGAGGTAAATATCATATGGCATGCACTTTTTTTCTAAAAAGTAAAAATGGCACAATTGGCAGGAGGACATGTGTAAGGAGTTATGAATGTGAGAGGTTGAGAGTTCGAATCTCACATTTGGCACTTTTTGTTGTTTTTATTATTTTTACTCTAAATTTTTCTATCTTTCATTAAAAAAAATAACAAAAATAGTTTTTTATTATTATTTAATTATTATTTTCGTATTTTAATTAAATCATTTTTTAAAATATTATTTTTTTCACTTTTTTCTAAATTATTCATAAAAATATCCAAAAAATCATAAAATAAAAAAATATTGAAAAAAATTTTGTTCTTTTTATAATATTTTTTATTTTAGGAATCAATAGGATTATTAGTTTTTATTTTAAGTTTATTTTAATTATTTTAAATTATTTAAATTTTATTTTTTCTTAACTAATTATTTAGTTTGGGCTTTAAAATGGGCTTTAGGGACATTATTGACAATTTGGTGTTAACCCTAATTTGTTCCCTATATATACATGTGTTGCCTTGTTGGAAAAGAGGAGAGAATGAAAAAAACCTAAGAGGAGTGAGTGCCGTTGGCCGTTATTTAGTTTTCTTCTTCATCCATTACTATTGTTTCTTTTTCTTCATCGTTTACCGTTATTTCTTTTCCTTCATCTATTACTGTTGTTTCTTTTTCTTCATCTATTACCGTTATTTCTTTTTCTTTATCTATTACTGTTGCGTTTGTATATATATAATTTTTAAATTGTTAGAGTTTATATATATAAGATTTTTGATCGAATTATGTCGATACGATGTTTGCACATTTGTGTGCATGACGCGTGTCGCTACTGCGAAAATCGGCGCCGGCTGAACAGAAGAGTCGCCACCGTGCGTTATTTATCCCACGGGAGGGAAAGGAAACGCTCAGAGTAAACCTCGCACAATACGGGAAAGGTATGGTCATCGCAACCAAAACCTGGATTCGGGAGTCGGTTACGCAAGGGGAAGGTATTAGCACCCCTCACGTCCGTCGTACTCGACGGGATCCACGCTTGTTTTCGGGTATGGATTGTTATTCTATCTAAACTATAGGTCAAGGGTTAAAAAGAAAATACAATGAAAATAAAAATGACTCGGCAAAGTATCGCACTTTATGCCTACGTATTCCCGTCTGGAACGAGAAATCAGAGTCAACGTAGTTCGCCTACCTACGGGAAAGGAGGGGAAGGTTGCTCGCTAGGATATCGCATCCTATGCCTACGTACTTTCATACAGCATGGAAGATCAGAGCAAACGTAGTTCGGGCCACGTACGACACAAGCTTGTCTTGGTTGATTTTATTCCTTCTGAAAAAGGTTTTTCTGATTAACAGTCCGAGCGGACAAAAATGACGTTTTGATGAGTTCACATTCTTTTACGGAAGAAGTGTCTTTTATTGTGTTTGAACTCTTTATGTGTTTTTCTGTTTGTTTTGAAAAAGAAAGAGACAGAACTCTAACCCACGGTTGCGAAGGGAATCGAACTAACCTAATGTTATCATGCATGGGTTAAGACCTAGTGTCTATCATGCTCCTCTCTTGCACAGAGAGAAACAGAGATCCTACGGGATAGGCAGAAACAGAAACAATAACAGATATATACAGTAAAACAGTAAAATGCATGGATGCAACAGTACAAGCGAGGCAAGGGAGTCCCACTCAACCTCGAACCTAGAAAACAATAGGCAAAAGTGAACAGACTTCACTTTCAACCCAGCAGGGTAGACAGCAAACAATACAGTTCAGAAAACCAATCAATACATCAACAAATGAAATACAGCAAAAGAAACAGCATCAGCAGCTCTGAGTCAACAACTGGCTTCAAGCAATCTCCAATCATTCACAAGCTTCAACAAGCATCAATCTCCATCTTTATGACCTTCAGGCAAGGGTTTTGATCATCAGTCTTCCATCTGCACTGGCTTTTCTTCATGCTCAAACCTCCAGGATGAGGGATTAGTCACAAGAGTGAATCGGGTGTCAAGCAGTCAGCTGACTACCAAAGGTGGTGAACAGACTGCTTCTAACACAAGAGACATTTTCTCTCAAGAGTTCTATCTCATAGACACCATCACCAAGCCTTCCAAAGGAAGGGGGTGAGTGTCTTAGAGAGACTCTGAATCACAGAGAAGAATGGATGCAGACAAGGCAATCCATGTTTGAGAAACAATCATTCTAATCTAGAGCTCTGCCTAGCTCCTAAACTCTAGTCTCCTCAGCAACTGATAGCAAGAAACTCATCCTCAACTCTGGCAGTTGATCTTCAATCTTTTGAATCTTCAATGGCTTCATCTCCACAAATCTTCAGCTTCCCCAGGGCCCCAGACAAACCCAATACCCATACAAACAATCAATAAACCCCAGAGGGCACACCACACCAGACAGCAGATATACAGACAGTAATAATAGCAGTAGGGGAATCCTAACTTTTTCTAAGGGATCTAATAGCTACCCATAGCCCATATAGTCCCATAACTAATTTATTCAAACCCTAAGTCCTAAGGGAAAAAATTGAACTTCCTAAGTTGTCACCTAAAAAACCCTAGTTTTGTTCATGATATTCAAGCATTTATTAATCACCTAAAATTATCTCCTAAAAATGGGAACTAAAATATTTCTACAAGCCTAATATCTCATCTAAACAATATGAAAAGAATGATCAAAAAATATCAAAGCATGTGAGAGAACAAAAATCATAAAAATGATGCATGAAATGAATCTATTTAATATGACATTTATTTTAGAAAATATGTAAAAAATATGAAATAAAACTAAAAATGAAATTTTATTTTCCTATAATATTCTAGACATTTTAAGGGAGATGTGGTAAAAAGAATGGATTAAAAAGCATTTTTTATGAATTATTTATGAATTTATGAAAATTGGTGAAAATTGGAATGAATTAAGAAAATTAAAATTGAATTAAAATGAGGGAGGGGGTATGAAGAGTAACTCGCCCCAGTTATAATCTGGATGGGCCAACAATAGGGGGGTGCTGGTAGCGCTTTACCAAGGCCCAGCTTGAGTCAGCATTGAAGAAAAAATGGAACAACGAGCTGGGGGTGAAAATAGCATCAGAAACGCGTTAGAAATGGTTTGGGCCTAGTTGCTGGGGGTGGGGATAACAAAAGAGACTGAGGCCCGCCCGTTTCAATTAATGAAACGGTGCGTTTAGAGCCAAAGTCCTTCCCTCCAAATTCAGATCAAATACCAGCCATTGGATCGCTCCCACAGTCAAGGGTCTAACTCCAAACGAAGGGCTACGATTTCATCTTCTTCAATTGGCCTGAAACCTAGGGTTTCAAACCACCATGAACATCCATGCACGAGCAACTTTCTTCCTCTCTGTTCTCATCCTACACGCCACTAATCCACATGCCATGAACATGAAATCTGCTCCAAATCTCTCCCTCTACAAGCTTAGGGCGTCAATTCGCTTTGAAATTCACCACATCAACAAATTCGATTGGATCCACACTCGGCCTCCATTGCAATGCACTGATATGGACCATCACCAATCTTCCCCAGACTTAGCCTAAACTAAACTACACCTAATGGAGATTAACACATGCTATCAAGCCACAATTATAACACACTAATCTAAGAGATATAAGCACCAACAGTTCATTACACCTGTCACTAACCATCACCAAATCTCTCCAAATTCATCTAACTTAATCTCCTAACCACCTAGATCAATTCTACACTAACAAAATCATGCCTAACTAACTGGATCAAGCAGTTTGAATGAAAACTTACCTTGTGCAAAATCTTGCAAACAGCTATGGAGATTGATGATTTGAGGCTTTTGAGACTTGGATCTTGATCAATCCTTGATGAACTTGATTCTGTATGCAAGCTTTGGATGAGATTTGGCCAGAATTATGCTATCCACTTGCAACTTCAATCTTGATGCTCTTGAAAAAAGTGCTCGAAAAATGGATGATAACCACCTTGTTCTTGATTGAATTATACTATATGATGATGAATCAGTATGAGAAGGTTGATTATGATGAAGATTTGGTGAAGAATTTGTGAGAATTGCAATGAAACTTTTATGAAAAAGTGTGAGAAATTTGTGAAATTCTTGGTGCAAAATGAGGCCAACCCTTGATCAATGCACATTTCATGAATATATAGACCCCAAATGAACATTCTAGATCCATTCTTGCACATTCCCTTGCTTTCCAACTTTGGTTCATTTTGATCATGTTTCTTAAAAGGTAAGCAACCATGGATAACTTCATTTTTTCCTTCTAAACTCAAAAAAGTGTGTGAACCATTGTTCTTAGAATTGTTTTTCCATTCAAAATCATATATTGGAAGTCTCCATTTGGACTTGTAAATCTCCCAAACCATTTTCCAACTTGAAATTATTCACTTTATAAGCCTTTTTAGTTCATATTTTGACCTATCATGCAACTCCATGCTATGAACTTCTCCAATAACTTGTGACCTTCTTTCTAGACTTAAAATCCCATTTGGAGCAAGTTTGATGTTGTAAGTTTTTCCATTTGAGGCCTCCTTGTATGAGTTTTGGACATAGGTTAAAATGACCTGTAATTCACAAATGCCCAAAATACCCTTTGCTTGTCAAGACCATAAGTTGAGTTCTCCACATCATATGAAGGCATGCCATACCATTCTAGAAAGCTAAGACAATGAGGAACAACTCTTATGTTGACCAAGAATTCATTTGAAATCTCCTTGAGGGGCAAAATTAGCTTGGAAGTCAAGTCACTTTCACAGACAAAAGTTCAGACACCCCAAATGACCTGTAACTTGCAAGGACCATAACTTGAGTTCCATAAATCTCCTTGAGGTCTTCCACCACTCAAATTGAAGGTCTTGAGATCCTCTACAAGTTTCATGTTGGCCAAGAAGCCATTTGAAGCTAGCATTTTGACTTATCTTGCTTGGAAATTTGACCTAAACTAGGGGATTTTACAGAGAAACCCTAATTTAGTAACTCCTCTTCTCCTTGATTTTTCTTGAATTCTCCTTGTCATATCTCCATATCTTTATTCTCCATGTCCAATATTGAT
>CAWUDS030002219.1:8726400-8811509 GCA_963859935.3 Lathyrus sativus | reverse complement strand
ACCTGGGCTTGAGGTTACACATAGACTTAGAAGTAGAGAGTAGTGGTTAGCCTGCTTGCTTAGCTCGCACCAGCTAGCCGCGAAATTTACGCTCAGACGAGATTCTCTTTGATGCTCCTTGCCTGGCCCTTAGGGCTCGACAAGTTGTCTGACCCGAGGATTGTCGACTCTGGGAACCTATCAATTGGGATTCAACTAAGTGAGGCCGCTTCAAGGGATGATGATGCCACACCTTTTGGGTATCATATCATCACTCTTGAAAGTCTGTGACGTTGAACCCGCATAGGATGTCGTACCCTGTTTGCGAGTTAAGTACACACCTGTGAGGGGTAGGTGGGTCTGTTTGCAGGAAACCTTTGACCTCAGAATACCTGGTTTATCTCTGTCAATGAGATGTGGTTACAAGGTTCATTTGAGTGATTGGCTTGGTTTGAGATAAAGATTGGATGGTTCTCAGGCTTCAAAACAGAGCAGCACAGTTCATCAGCATTGCACTTGGTCCCTTGTTTGCATATGCATGTGCATGTCCATGATTGCATTTCATTAACATGTATCTATGTTGCAGGTGATCATTTCCCTCTGATTCTAGTATATCTTCTAGCCAGACATGGAGTCTCTGAAGAAGACAGTTGCTTACCGGCTGCATTCGCCAGATATCAGTTCCTTGCTGGGTCTAGTTGCTCTAGCAGATGAGAGTGTGAGGGCTTAGTTCAGGGTATCTTATGGGAGATTACTCAGTTTGTTATACAAACCATCAACATTTGAGATGACTGGGGTGTATACCTTGTTGCAGTTTTATGAGCCGCAACTGAGATGTTTCTTATTTCCAGACTATATTCTAGCACCCACTTTGGAGGAGTATTTTGCGATGTTGGGAGTTCCTGTGTTGGACCAGATGCCCTTTGTACATGTGGATGCTGAGCCTGAGTTGGCTACGTTCACTAAGATTGTCCGCTTAGACGCTTCTGAGTTTCCGGGAGGCTGGGTCAAGTTGAACGGAGCTTATGGTTTTCACCTGTCTGTCCTGGTTGAGAAGGCTATGCAGCGCGCAAAGAGTGGATGTTGGGTTGCCTTCAGTGCTATTCTAGCTGTCTGCATCTTTGGGATTGTCCTGTTTCCTAATGTACCAGATTTTGTCGACTCTGACGCCTTCATGATTCTTGCCTCGAAGAATCCAGTTCCCACTCTTTTGGGCGATGTTTATCATTCTATTCACTACAAGAATGAGAAACGTCGTGGCAAGAATGTTTCCTGCTGTCTTCCCCTCCTGTACAGGTGGTTCCAGGGGAACCTTCCGAAGAAAGGACCTTTTGTGGATGTTGTTGATACGTTGGATTGGTCTTCCCGGTTGATGGGGTTGTCTGCTGAGAATATCGTTTGGTTTGATCGGAGTATGCTTGTGTTGCACCCCAAAATTTGACCAACATTTATTTATCCATCAAGTGTTTGAAGGTTGATACCTTTGTCAGAAAGCTCAAGAGATCCTCAGAGGAATTGGTCGAAACCAAGGTTGTGTGCTTCATAACTTGAGAGTTGTGGGAGATCCTCAGATGATTCTGAGACTATGAGGATGAACTTGAAGCTTTGAGAAAGTTTATGAGATGTCTTGAAAGCCATCATGAAGCCTAGAGAGGTCATTATACAAGAATTCAGAAGTTTCAGCCATGAGTGGTGGAATTAGGGTTTGACTGGGTCAACCCTAGGTCAACTGATGATTCGGAGAGGGTTGAGACCTAATCCAAGAGCCATGTGATCATGGAATGATGTATTGAGATGTTATAAGGATGATTCTTAGACCAACTCATCATGATTGAAGAGTTTGAGAAGTTTTAAGCTAGGGTTTCTCAGGATTGACAGTGTAAAATCCCCTAGTTTGATCCCTATCTTCAAGGCAGTTTAGCTCAAGATGTGATTGTCATCTCATCTTCCCCATAACATTAATGTTGTAGAGCTTGTTCTTAGCTTTAATTTGAGTAGTGGAAGTCCTTGATAGGATTTATGGAGCTCAAGTTATGGTTTTGACAAATTACAGGTCATCTGAGGTATGTGAATCTGGGTCCTTGAAAGTCACCCAACTTGCAGACTACCTTTGCCCTAGTAGGATGATTCCTATGAACTCTTGGTCAACATGAATGTTGAAGAGAATATTCTTAGCTTTCTAGAGAGTACTAGAAGTCTTTGATAGGATTTGTAGAACTCAACTTATGGCTTTGACAAGCCAAGGGCATTTTGGTCATTTGAAAGTTATAGGTCATTTCAAGCATAAGGCCATATCTCCTACTTCCAAGCTTCAAATGGAAAAATCTTCAACATCAAACTTGCTTAGAATGATGTTTTAAGGCTATTAGGGAGGTCATGAGATGTTGAAAAGGCTCATATCAAAAAGTGATAAAAATGGCCTAAAAATGAGGCATAAGTTAATTCAAGTGAAGTTGAAAATCATAAATCCCAAGTTATAAGTCCAAACCATGTCATGTAGTAGGTCATTTTGACTCCAAATGACATTATAAGAACAATGGTTCAGCCACAATTTTGATTTGAGGCTTGCATCATAGGGCTGCTTTGTAATTTGATTACTTGCACATGAAGGTACCATAGCAAAACAAGGAAAAACTCAATAAACAAGGAAGATATGCATTGTAACTAATCCAAAATATCATGTGGGGATAAATTCAAGTTGGTTACAAAGATTACAAGGGTTTTGGCATGAGATACCATGTGGTGAGAAATGAAAATTCAAAATACCATGACATGAAAAGATGAAGTTCTCATTAGATGATCCTAGATGGTTCTAGACTGTTCTAAACCATTCTATATAACCATTGTGACTTGCATTGATGCAAGGTTGGTGTTAATTAGTGTAGAGAAGAGAGAGTGAAACCCTAAAGCTTCCATTGCAAGTTACATTCAAGCTCTTGATTCTTCTTCATTGCAATCCATTTTTTCTCCACAAACCTTCTCCATACATCCTTCTGAGTGTGTTCATACTGAGTTGAAGCTCCATTGATGAAGATTTGAAGGTGTTCACATTGAATTTGCAAGAAGGAAATTACCATTGGATCTTGAAGTACAAGCTTGCTACATCCAATCTTTTGTAAACAGAAGAAGATTCATCATCCAAGGAGTGTTCTTGAAGAGTTGCAAGGCCTGAATTAAAGATCTACCATCACTACCAATTCAAGAAGCCAGGTTTGCAAAATCATCTCTACCTCATAATCTAGGCATGGCTAGGGTAATTTATTAGTGTAGACTTGTTAGAGATAATTAGGTGACCAATTCTGATGAGTTTGGGAGCATTTGGTGAAGTTTCATTCATGGAGGTCAATTCTCGATGGAGTAAGAACTAGTGATATAATGAGTGTTAAGGCAAGATTATTAGCTGGTTGTGATTAGGATAATGCAAGGATCATTTTGATATGAAGAAAGATGAGTTTGGTTGAGGTCGAAGATTGATGATATTTTGAGAATAGCTTGGTTACACTATCGGGTTGGGTGCTAGGGACTCTTTCAATGAAATCCAAGACCATAGTTTTGTTCAGCGTGGAAAATAGGTCAAGTTTGGGTTTTACATGTTGAGATTTGATGGAGAAACGAAGGCACACGAGTGAGAGGAAGTTCTGTGCATGGAAGCTATGTTTCATGGGAGTTCTGCAAACCCTAGGGCGTGAGGTTGAAGACGAAGTTAGGGCCCTTAGATGCGCGCTGACCACTTGACCCAAAGAAAGATCCAACGGCTTGCATTTAATTTGAGTTTTGGAGGGAGACTGAAAGCGCAGCGAAACGCTGCGTTTCATTAAAGCCATGTTTCTGGGCTTAGTGGATTGTTGATATTCCCACCCCCCTATCAGGCCCAATTGTATTTTCAACTATAATTTGTTTCTATTTGCACCGTCGTTTTGTTATTTTTCTTTTGATTTTCATTGGTTTCTCTGATTAATACATTGGGCCTGACACGCTTACTTTCCACACCCTCCATGTTGAGCCCAATCATTTCATGAACTGAATATTATTACTTGTTACACCCCATGTTTCATTTTGCATTTCATTTTTATTCCATTTTTTGTCAAACTTTAGAAAATCATAACAAATTGAAAAATAAAGATTTTTTCATGGGAGTTTTTTCTACCTTTTCATATTTGTGTCTAGAAAAATATAAAATGAAAACATTTTTCTTATCATGCATTTTAATATTTTTTGCATATTTTCTTCTTTAATTGCTTTTTAATGCTTTTATGTTGGTACCTTAATTTGTAGAATTTAGTTTAGGTAGCTCCCTTAGTATTTTTAGGTCAATCTTTTTAGGATAATTAGATGCATGTTTTAGGTTCCCCCTGGATTAATTCCATATTTTTGTGAGGATTTTTAGGATAGTTTTGATTAGATGCTATTAGGTTGTGTAGAATTAGGTTAAAACTTCAACATAGGTCCATAATAACTTTAGATTTTGGGTTTTTAGGACAATTTAGACTATGGGGCATATATGGGTCTTAAGGGTAGGTATGTAGGATCCCTTAGAAATTATATTAGGATTTAATATAGTAGTATGCTATTTTTAGTTGATTTTTGTAATGGTTGATTATTTGTGTTGCCTTTAGGGCATGTTTGCTTTAGTTGCTTTGCTTTATGAGGTTGGAGAGCTTGATCTTGTTCTAAGGAGCATTGTGGAGCATATTAGAAGACTTGAAGATGCATTGAGGAGCTTGAGAGCTTGTTCTTTTTCTTTTTGTTTTGTTTTAGGGTTAGGGATTAGGAAGAGCTTAGATGTAGATAACTTCTTTCTCAAACATGGATGGTATCATTCACCTCCATTCCTCCCTATGATTCAAAGTCCTTCCATGGTATTCACCTCTCTCCTTTGGAGGGATAAGTGATATACCTAGGGAGTAGAACTTTTGAGGGAACCCTTCATTTGATGTTGAACCCTTATAGGTCACCTTTGGTGGTCATTAAGCAGTTCAATATCCCCAGCTTATCCAGTAAGTGATTTTTCTCTAGTTTGATTATTCTTGAGAGGTTGAGCCTGAGCTTGAAGATGAAGACTTCATTGAAGAGTATTGAAGAGGATGAATCCTTGAGTATTGCCATTCCAGATGAAGCTTGAAGAGCAGAAAAAGCAAGTTGATACTTGAAGATCCCTGAAGATTAAGTGAAGCCTGAAGGTGGAGCTGATCAAGGAAGCTGAAGCTTAAGGGAGAAGATAAGTTGAAACTCATGTTGTAGGGTTGAAACCTGGAAAAGCAACTGATGTTTGTCAAGAGTGATTGAAGTCTGAAGACTGAGTTGCTGTTGGAAGAGCTGAGGCTTGAAGTTGAGAGAGGAGTTGGTCTGCTTTCTTCTCTTTTTTCTTTTCTGTATTGCTGTGTTTTGATTGACTTGTCTGATGCATTAGAATAAGTTCATAACTAGAATAAGTAGAATCTAGGAGCATGATTGCACTAGAGGTTGAGTTGCTCCCTCTGCTTGTATTGTTACTGTGTGGCTTTGCTTGCGGGTATTCGGTAGAGCCCAGCTCCCTTGCCCATGTGGTTTGTTTGCCTGATGGCATTTCATTTCATTTTATCTGTATGATTGCAGTTTACTGTTTATTGCTTGATAGCATGTTGTTTATATTTCAGTATGATTACTGTTATTTCATTCTGGCTTGAGGTTGAGATGAGCTTGTGGAGGCTGAAGCCCCACACACATTTCCTCCCTCACTTGCATTGCATGCATTTTACTGTTAAGCTGATGCTTTGTCTGTTTTGGTGTATCATTGACATGATCCCTTAGGACTCTCATTTCCTTTGATAAGGATTTGATGATAGAATTTTAGGTTGAAACCTATGCATGACAACTTCTAGGAGTTCCCTGTTCAAACCTCAACCATAGGATGAATCCATGGCATGATAACAGTAGGACTTGATAGTCTCCCTCCTAGTTGGGCCTGTTCTCTTCTCATCTCAAAACAGTTTAAGATACAGTAATCATGAATGATTTCTTTCGTACGTTACGAGCCTTAAGCTATCTGAGAAAGGATTATGGGAGAGTTTCTTTTCCACAGTCTAGATGTTTAGTATGGTACCCTTTGGGTGACATGCGACGTATTCACTCTCAGGTCATAGTCTCTAGTGCGGTTGAAATCGCAAACACCATAAAAAACACTTCTTTCGTAAAAGACAGGAAATAAACCGTAGTTTCCCGAACTACGTGAGCTCTGATCTCTCATGCCTGTTGAGAGTACGTAGGCACAAGATGGCGATGTCTTGGCGAGCTACCTTCCCCCATAATCCTTCGTAGGCCGAACTACGTTGACTCTGATTTCTCATTCTCTGATGAGAATACGTAGGCATAAAGTGCGACGCTTTGCCGAATCATTTTTCTTTTCTTTTTCAGCCAGCCTTGATAGGTAGATAGAATAAAACCAACCCGTCCAAGTAAACACAACAAGCGTGGATCCCGTCGAGTACGAAGGACGTGAGGGGTGATAATACCTTCCCCTTGCGTAACCGACTCCCGAACCCAGACAACGGTTGCGATGACCTTGTCTTACCCTTTTTCGTCAGGTTTTTCCGATCGTTTCCTTTCCCGCTCTGAGGGATAAATAACGAAAGGTGGCGACTCTTCTGTTGTGCTGGCACCTTATTTTCGCGCAAGCGACTGCTTGGTATTGACATTATAGATAGTTGCAGTGGCTTTCCGAATGTTCCCCTGATTGGACGGAAAGGTTGTATTAACTATAACCCTTCATTGCTGGTACGACAGTTCGGTTACGCTTTGAGGGACGCTCCTATTGAGAAAGAGATACAGGAATCTCTGTATCTCCCAGGGTCATTCGACACGGCTGTTTTGATCAGATTGAGACATGCATGGGCTAACATCCATAGGAGAGGGAAAGCTTTGCTCGGCAAGAGCAACAACAGAACTTGCGATCTTTATTTGGCTTGGATCCGCGAGAGAGACAGTACTTCTTTGATGCCTTATCCTGCTGTGGAACCTCTGTATCTTCCTTTGATTGAAAACGAAGAACTGAAGAAAGCCAATGAGGAGTTGGAGAAGGAGATCTTCCAGTTACGTCGTGAGAAGAATGAAGCCACCTTCACTGTGAAGGAACAGACTGAATTGATTAACAGGTTGGGATCGGAGCTGACGGAAGAAACCAACAAGAAAGAAAAAGTGGGAATAGCCTTGAACGGTGTTTGCAAGGTGCTTACTTCCAAGAAGGAACTTCTAAGCAAAGCTTATGCCCGCATCAGCAAGTGGGAAGCCTTGTGGAATACTATGCTCACCAAGCGGAAGGAGCGCAAAGACGAACTGAAGCTGCAGATTGCCACGCTAGAAGCACAGGTTAGAGCCCAAGACGTAAAGATTGCTGAAGAGACATCACTTAGGAGCGCTACTGAGCTCAGAGTAAGTGACATTGACGAGAAGCCGAGAGGTTATGAAGAGAAGGCTGGTTCCAAGAGGTACAGATTTGACGAGAGTTCTGGCAAAGGAACCTACCAGGATGACGCCCAGAAGCTGAGATCCACTACCGAGCGGCATGCTTTATTGATACAGGAGCTGATCTCTAGACTAGGGCACTCGAAGACGATGAGGATATTGGAAGATGTCAGAGCACGCCAGTTGGCCTGATTTATCTTTGCCTTGCCTTTGATTTTTGTACTTGTATTTGGACCATCGCCAGGCTTGTTGGCCGAGGTCTCTTCAATTGTATTCAGTTGGACTCTTGGCATTTGTTACATATGAGGGTTTTCTGAATCCTTGCTTGCTGGATAGGGACTCCATTGTCATGATGGCATTCTCTCTGAAACTAGAATCGGGGGGAATATAACCTGTAGCATATTTACATATTTGCATCCGTATTCGTATTGCATAACCGGTATTCGTGAATCTATCTTATTTCCTTCACCGTTACTCAACCCGAAACAACTGCAAAAGAATCATGGATCGAGTCCAAGTAGAGATGCAAGAGATTCGCGAGAAGTTGATCCTGTTCTTGCAGGCCAGGGAGAGTATTGCTAAAGGCTAGGAGAATCTCCAGACTTTGGTGCAGCCGCTGCTGACGCGGGCTAATATGAACGGCAACAATGACCACAACTCTGTGCATGTTGAAACTCTTCATGAGGATGGTCCCCCTACTCCTGTGGTTCCTCCTGTGGTGACCCCACCTGTTGTGGTTGTAAACGATGACGCTGGCGCCGGCAATGGTAACACAGGGAATGGAAATGAGACTGTGGTTAACAATGTTGGATTCGAAGATGCCAATCTGGGCGGTGGTAACTACAATGGCGGCAATGGTTTTGGTAACAATGGATTTGGCTATAACGACCAGGGGTTTGAGTACGGCAATCAGGGCGGAAAGTTCGGCTTCAACGCTCAGGGTCTCGGTTATGACGGTTTTGGTAATGCTCACCAGGGTTATGGTGGAAATGGTGCTGGATTGGTTCCTATCAACACTGGTTTCGGGCATGCTGGGGTCAACCTAGGTTGTGGTAATGGGGGGCGAGGTCCCATGACTAATCAGCAAGGGTTTGGTCGCAACACTATTTATAACGGGTACGGAAATGAAAATGTGAACTAGGGCGAAGATTGTCAAGAGGACGCCTTTTCTGGAAGAGGTATGGGATTTGAGGGACCCGTCGACAATACTCAGAGGATTAAAATGCTTGAAGAGCGGGTGAAGGGTATGGCTAATCAGAATTCTACCGGACTAGACATGACTACTATGGGCTTAGTGCCTGGGCTGAAGGTACCGCTGAAGTTCAAAGCGCCCACATTTGACAAATATAAGGGGGACACTTGCCCTAAGGTGCATGTCCACGCTTATTACAGAAGGATGTCCGCATATTCAGATGATGAAAGGATGCTTATGCATTTCTTTCAAGACGGCCTGTCAGGACCGTCACTCGATTGGTACATGGGGCTGGAACCTGCTCAAATCAAAACCTGGAAGCAATTGGCGGATGCTTTCGTCCTGCATTATAAGTATAACAGTGATCTAGCGCCGAACCGAGTTCAATTGCAAGGTTTGTCGCAGAAGAAAGAGGAAAGCTTTAAAGAGTATGCATAGAGATGGCGCGATATGGCAGCAAGAGTACATCCTCCATTGGCTGAAAGAGAAATGAATAGCATGTTCATTGGGACCTTTACGGGGATATATTACGAAAAATTGTTTAATGTTTCGTTGAGCAGTTTTTCAGATTTGATTCTTATGGGTGAGATGGTCGAAGACAGTATTAAGGTTGGAAGATTCCATGCAGGGGAGTCTGCCCCCGCCGGAGGTACAAGAAAAGCATTCGGTGGTAGACGACAAGGTGATTCTAGCGCTGTGTTTGGCGGCAGAGGCCGTGGCAGAGGACGAAGTCAGTATGCTCAGCATCAACAGGTCGCTAGTGTTACTATCCCCTTTCCACAACAGCAACAGCAGCAACAGCCGCAGCAACAGCAACAACGCAGGCAACACCCCGCCCAACGCAGAATCCTAGAGGGCAAGCCAAGGCGAGTATTTGAAACGCCTCCTTCAACATATGCCGAACTGCTTCAAACATTGTTGGGATTAAAGTTGGTCGAGAAAAGGACCATGGAACCGTTAACGGGCAATCCTCCGTTTGGTTATGATGCTGGTAAGCACTGTGATTTTCACTCTGGGGCGCCCGGACATGATATTGAAGGCTGTCACACGTTTAAACATAAAGTCCAAGACTTGTTGGACAGCAAAGCTATTAACTTTGGACAGGCGGGTCCAAATATAGTACAATAGCCTATGCCCAATCACGGGGCAAATGCCATCCTAACCAAGGAAAATTTGAATCTAGTGACAGATGTCAATGAGCTGAAGACACCGCTGGGTGAGATCAAAAGCAGGTTGTTAAAAGGGGGTGTATTCCCGGGGTGCGACGAATTTTGCTTGGATTGTTGGGTACAGCCAGAGGGTTGTAATGAGTTAAAACAGGGTATTCAGGCTATGATAGATGAAGGAACATTGCAGTTTGATAGAACCGCAAGTGAAGAGCCTGTAGAGGCATTGTGTGAGGAGCGGAACGACGTTGCCACGGTAACGATTCCAAGGAAAACAATAACAATAACGGCGCCCGCCAAGCGGCCAACGATCACTATTACTAAAGCAGGACCGATTCCTTTCGAGAATACCAAAGCAGTGCCATGGGCTTACGTGCTGGAGGTATATTGTGATGGAAAGAAAATTGAAGTCAATGGACAACCAGCTGGGGTTGTAGATAATGTTGTTGGAACAGGAGGTATGACCAAAAGTGGGAGAATCTTCACATCGCCTGAGGTAGAGGCAGAAAGATTGGCAAAGGGGAAAGCCAAGGTAGACGAGAGTGGCCCCTCGCAGATAAAGGAAAAGGAAACGTCACTTAAGGATGTGGAAGAGTTTATGAGGCTCATCCGTAAAAGTGATTACAAAATAGTGGACCACCTCCAGCAAACGCCATCAAAGATCTCGATCTTGTCACTGCTATTATGTTCCGAGGCCCACCGGAATGCTTTGCTGAAGATCCTAGACACGTCGTTTGTACCCCAAGATGTTTCTGTGAATCAATTAGAGGGGGTGATGGCGCACGTGAATGCAGGCCATAGTTTGGGATTTACAGATTTTGATTTGACCCCAAGGGGGAGAGAGCACAATATGGCGCTGCATGTGTCAGTTGAATGCAGGGGCACGGTCATGTCCCATGTTTTAGTGGATACAGGGTCTTCCTTGAATGTGCTTCCGAAGAAAGCAATGATGAAATTGGATATTAGGGGGATTCTCTGCACGCCCAGTGACTTGGTGGTCAGGGCATTTGATGGTACGAGGAGGTCGGTTTTCGGATCAATAACATTACCATTGCAGGTGGGGCCTGAAATATTTGAAACTGAATTCTATATAATGGACATCCAGCCAGCGTATAGTTGCCTTCTTGGACGACCATGGATTCACGCTGCTGGGGCAGTCACATCCACGTTGCACCAAAAGTTGAAGTATATGGTGGGGGATAGTGTCGTCACTGTTTGTGGAGAAGAAGATATTTTGGTTAGCCATCTGTCTTCATTCAGATATGTGGAAGTCAACGGCGAAATCCATGAGACACCCTATCAAGCATTTGAAGGGCTAAGGATCAAAGACAAAGCTCCAGTACCTAAGGTATCAGATGTAGCAGTGTCATCGTATAAAGAGGCTCAGGCTCTTGTGCAAGCAGGCGAACCCAAGGGCTGGGGTCAGGTATTGGAGATTCCCGTGAAGAACGACAGGTTCGGGCTTGGGTATCATCCTTCGTCATCAACATCCTCTTCAGGAACACCCAGATTCAGAGGGCCGATAACCATCACACCAAATGGGGTAAGCTTCGAGACTATCAATGCTGCTTCCGATTCTGAAGAAGGAGATAGCGACTGTGATATGGATGCTTGGATCAAGCCAAGCGTGCCAGGACGAGGGCTTTGCAATTGGTCTATTCAGGAGACTGTTCCCGTGACAACTAAACAGTAATGATTTGTTTTTTAATTGTTGAATAATCCTGTGTCCTACCCAGGGCACAATGATTTTGCTTAGGGCCATTTTGGTTATGTACAGTACATTGTTTAATCATGAATAAAGGCGTTTTTCATATACAAATGTTGTGATCCCTGTTTTTCCTGTTTTTATCTTTTACAATAAAATGGCAACATGGTTATTTGCTTTGTAGGCGTTTTGAAGCATTTAACCATTTTCTTTGCAGGATTACTATTTCAGATGACATCTATGAACCGCCTATGACTCACTTAGACTTCGAGCACCCGTTATTTCAGGCTGAGGAAGAGATTGTTGAGGATGGTGACGTACCAGAAGAGCTGACCTGGTTGTCAAAATAAGAAGAAAGAATCATTCTGCCTCATGAGGAAGTCATTGAGATTATTAATTTGGGGTCGGAAGGGGTCGAGAAAAACATCCGTATAGGGGCTGCACTGCAAAGTGACGTCAAGCAAAGGTTGATTGAGATGCTCAAAGAGTACAATGATATATTCGCATGGTCGTACGAGGATATGCCTGGGTTGGATACAGATATGGTTGTGCACCGTCTGCCGCTGAAAGAAGAATGCCCGCCCATTAAGCAGAAGCTCCGAAGAACTAGGTCGGACATGGCTGTGAAGATTAAGGAGGAAGTCCAAAAACAGTGGGATGCTGGTTTCCTAGCTGTTACAAAATATCCCTCATGGGTCGCTAATATTGTGCCAGTGCCAAAGAAAGACGGTAAAGTGAGAACGTGCGTAGACTACCGTGACTTGAACAAGGCGAGCCCGAAAGATGACTTTCCACTTCCTCACATCGATGTGCTGGTTGATAACACTGCTCAATTCTCCGTATTCTCCTTCATGGATGGCTTCTCAAGCTATAACCAGATCAAAATGGCGCCAGAAGACATGGAGAAGACTACTTTCATTACGCCTTGGGGAACATTTTGTTACAAAGTGATGCCCTTCGGATTAAAGAATGTTGGGGCAACATATCAGCGTGCTATGACGACTCTCTTCCATGACATGATGCATAAAGAGATCGAGGTTTATGTTGATGATATGATTGCCAAATCCCAGACGGAGGAGGAGCATTTGGTTAATCTGTTGAAATTATTCAAGAGGCTTAGGAAGTTCAGGCTAAGACTGAACCCTAACAAGTGCACCTTCGGGGTGAGATCGGGTAAACTACTGGGGTTTATTGTGAGCAAAAAAGGAATAGAGGTTGATCCTGCGAAAATAAAAGCAATACAAGAAATGCCGACGCCTAAAACAGAAAAAGAGGTGCGTGGGTTTTTAGGGAGATTAAACTATATCGCCCGGTTCATATCTCACTTAACTGCGACGTGCGAGCCGTTATTCAAGCTGTTAAAGAAAGATCGGGTTGTGACCTGGAATGAAAATTGTCAAAAGGCGTTCGACAAGATAAAAGAATACTTGCAGGAACCTCCTGTTTTGATACCCCCAGTGGTCGGGAGACCCTTGATTATGTATTTGACAGTTCTTGAGGAAAGTATGGGTTGTGTTCTCGGTCAACACGACGAGACTGGGCGCAAAGAGCATGCGATCTACTATTTGAGTAAGAAGTCTACTGATTGTGAGTCCCGATATTCAATGCTCGAGAAAACGTGTTGTGCGCTAGCCTGGGCCGCCAAACGTTTGAGGCAATACATGCTGAATCATACAACCCTGCTCATTTCAAAGATGGATCCAATCAAATATGTGTTTGAGAAGCAAGCACTCTCCGGAAGAATTGCCCGATGGCAGATGGTGTTAACCGAATATGACATCCAATATGTTTCTCAAGAGGCTATTAAAGGTAGTGTGTTGTCGGAGTATCTTGCTGAGCAGCCTGTGGAGGACTACCAATCGATGAGGTTTGATTTTCCTGACGAGGATATCATGTACCTCAAGATGAAAGATTGTGAAGAACCGTTGCCAGATGAAGCA
This sequence comes from Lathyrus sativus, assembly GCA_963859935.3. Taxonomy (NCBI): domain Eukaryota; kingdom Viridiplantae; phylum Streptophyta; class Magnoliopsida; order Fabales; family Fabaceae; genus Lathyrus; species Lathyrus sativus. Next base: position 8,798,087 of record CAWUDS030002219.1, on the reverse strand, counting down.
CCAGAGTTGGATTCCAAGTGGCAGTTGATATTTGACGGAGCTGTAAATTCCTATGGTAGCGGAATAGGTGCAATTATTACTACTCCTCAGGGGTCGCACATCCCCTTTACTGCTCGATTGACCTTTCCGGTTACCAATAATGAGGCTGAATATGAGGCTTGCATCATGGGTCTTGAAGAAGCTATTGATTTGCGAATCAAACATCTAGATGTATACGGAGACTCAGCTCTAGCGGTGAACCAGATTAAAGGAGAATGGGAGACACGTCAGCCCAATTTGATACCATACATGAACTATGCAAGGAGATTGTTGCCTTTCTTTGACAAGGTGGAATTGCATCATGTGCCGCGAGCAGAAAATCAAATGGCTGACGCCCTGGCGACATTGTCTTCCATGTATAAAGTTAACTTCTGGAACGAGGCTCCCTGGATTGTTATCTCTCGGCTTGACAGACCTGCTTTCATATTTGCTATTGACGAAGCATCAGATGATAAACCCTGGTACTTTGACATCCAGAACTTCCTGAAGAACAAGGAGTACCCGGCTGGGGCATCCAGTCGAGATCAGAAGACTCTCAGGAGATTGGCTGGTAATTTCTACCTGAACCCGGACGATGTCCTATACAAGAGAAACCACGACTTGGTGTTGCTACATTGTGTAGACGAGAAAGAGGCGAAGTTGCTCATGGAAGAGATACATGAGGGTACATTTGGTACACATGCTGGTGGGCATGCTATGACGAGAAAGTTGCTACGAGCAGGTCATTACTGGATTAATATGGAAACAGACTGTTTCAAGTTTGCAAAGAGGTGTCATAAATGCCAAATTTATGCGGACAAGGTCCATGTACCCCCAAGTCCTCTGAATGTGATGTCATCACCGTGGCCATTCTCGATGTGGGGAATTGAAATGATTGGAAAGATTGAGCCTACGGCATCCAACGGACACCGGTTCATTTTGGTGGCAATCGATTACTTCACCAAATGGGTGGAAGCAGCGTCATATGCCAATGTCACCAAGCAAGTGGTTGCCAGATTTATCAAGCGGGATATTATCTGCCGATATGGAATCCCCGAGCGGATTATCACCGACAACGGTTTGAATTTGAATAACAAAATGATGAAAGAGCTGTGCCAGAATTTTAAGATTGAACATCACAACTCTTCTCCTTACCGACCCAAGATGAATGGTGCTGTTGAAGCGGCCAATAAGAACATAAAGAAGATTGTTCAGAAGATGGTGGTGACGTATAAGGACTGGCACAAGATGCTACCTTTCGCTTTGCACGGTTATCGTACGACGGTACGCACATCAACCGGGGCAACCCCTTTCTCGTTGGTATACGGAATGGAAGCAGTGTTACTGTTGGAAGTGGAGATTCCTTCCCTGAGGATATTACGAGATGTCCAACTTGACGAGGCAGAATGGGTTAAAGACAGGTTGAATCAGCTGAGCTTAGTGGATGAGAAGAGGCTAGCTTCTCTCGCATACGGTCGGTTGTACCAGAGTCGGATGAAGAAAGCATACGATAAGAAGATATGTCCGCGAAGCTTTCAGACGGGTGACCTTGTGCTGAAAAGGATTCTCCCACCACAAACAGATCACAGGGGCAAATGGACCCCTAATTACGAAGGGCCATACGTTGTCAGAAAAGTCTTCTCAAGAGGAGCTTTGCTACTATCTACCATGGATGGTGAAGACTTTACGTCGCCTGTGAATTCAGACGCAGTTAAAAAATACTTTGCTTGAAAGTGACCCGCTGGACAGTAAAAAGAGAGTCCAGGCAAAAATGGGGCATCCCGGCGAACCAAAAACAGAATAAAAGGTTCGGGTAAAAGTTAGGGATAAAATTGAAAAGATGTACACCCGCGAAGTCGAAAACCTACATTGGGCGGCTTCGGCAAAAAAGGGTATCCCGGTGAATTGAAAACCCGTAAAGGGCGATTCACGCAAAAGTTAGGGATTTAAAAAGCAAATGACTGCGGTCCGAATTAGATACCTGCATTGCTTAGTGATTTGGGAGTACCTGAGGGTTCGTTTATCCGACACAATCTCTTCCGAAAACTGAATACCGGGAAAGCACCAGAGTCAGGCGAGTCATAGGAGGATCAGCTCACGATGTTTGTCTGCACCACGTTGCCGACATGTGTACAAATTCGAGTTGTATTTGTATTTTTATGCTTCTTGTGCATATATGTATGTGTGTGTACGTAACTTCCTCTTTTCAGGAGTTGCATCCGATGTACAAAACTTTGCCTATTCAGAGGCCTGTTATTAATAAAACATGTTATTCAGTATTTGATTTTTGTGCTTTACTGTTTTGTATGTGGAAAACGCCGATGTTTTGATAAACTTGCATTTGCATAACTTTGTTGTCCCTTGCCAATAATTGATAAAACTTTGAATTGACTGAAGTAACATCACGAACACTAACCCGAATAGAGTTGGTTGTATAGATTTTGTCTTGTCTCGTTTGTGTTTTGCAGGGTTCTCGCCCTTGAAGAGGACAATCAGAAATAGTGGCCCCAGCCGGGGGTTCGTGGTGAAAGAATTAACTTTGTGCGACGCCAATCCCCATGCAGGTCGCACCTCATCTTCAGAAGTTGAGATGATTTTGTCCCTTACCGAAGAGATCAATTTCCCCAGCTAGTCGCAGTTTATCCCCAGAGGATGTCCCCAGCCAGCCAAAATCAGTATCCTCTGCAGAGGTGGCACTCCCCAGGGAGTCGAGTATGTGAACCATTAATCCCCAGCCTGGATGATTCCCGCAGAGTTTAGCCAAGTCATAGTTGGTTCAGAAGGATTATTCCCATAGAATATGGTTTTTCCCCGCAGGTCGTCATGCCTTCGTCAGGATGATTATTCCCAGCGGAGCGGTAACTCCGAGTTTGTAAGTTGTGCCCGGACAACATCTTTTCCTCCAGAAGGATTTCCTCGTTCCCCAGCTGAGTCGTTTCTTGCTCAGTCAGTTTACTTTCCCCAAGAGAGTCGATTCTTCCCCAGTGGAGTTACTCTCCCCAGCAGGTGTTCTTTCCTCCCAGTGGAAATCGAAGTTTAATCTCTCCCCGGTGGAGTTGATTGTATGTCCGGCATTTATTTTGCTGGAGGACTTTGTGATACTCGTTCATCCCCAGCATGGTGGTATTTGCTCTCAATAGCTGTGTTGAAGCAAGCTTGTCAGAGTTTCCCCAGCAGCTTGAGCCTGCATTCGCATTTGCATATTGTGTCATATTTGCATCTACCCAAAAACGCGTAGCATATCCGTGTTGTACGGAGCATTACGCCATTGTCAAACATGTGCATTTTGAAACATAAGCTAGGTTGGTTAACCTTTGGTTTTCAGGTGTTGTTCCCTTGCAGTTGGAGAGAGCTCTTGCTCAGATCAATTACCAAATGTTGAAAGTCTCAGCAGGAGACATGTGAGGATAATATTCATCTTGTCATTATTCCCCACAGAGTTACGTGTTTAAGTTTCTCTTGCCCCTCCAGCGGAGTATTTCTTTAAGATTTTTGTTATGTCGTTATCAAAAGATTTTGTGAATCAATTTTTGGAAGTTGCCGCCTATGTCGAAGTAGGTGTCTGGAAGTTTAGGTTCAGAAAATCCCCAGTAGAGTCCTTTTCAGATTTATTGCCGTGTCAGCATTAAAGATTGAAAGATTGGACCATTATGTGTTACCCATTTGATTGATGGAGTTAGCTACTGCAAAGATAGGCAGAGGAGCTGTATTCAAGAGTGTTACCCGTAGCGATGGAGGTGTTATTTTGCTGTAGTGATGGCAGAGAGTATTACCCGTAGCGATGGCGGTGTTATTCTCCTGTAGTGGTGACAGAGAAGTATTACCCGTAGCGATGGCGGTGTTATTTTCCTGTAGTGGTGACAGAGAGTTATTACCCGTAGCGATGGCGGTGTTATTTTCCCGTAGTGATGGCGAAGTTATTACCTGTAGCGATGGCGGTGTTATATTTTCCTGTAGCGATGGCAGAGTATCACCCGTAGTGATGGCGGTGTTATTTTCCCGTAGTGATGGCGGAGTTATTACCCGTAGCGATGGCGGTGTTATTTTCCTGTAGTGGTGACAGAGTATTACCCGTAGCGATGTCGGTGTTGTCGTTCTGTAGCGATGGCAGAGTATTTCCCGTAGCGATGGCAGTGTTATTTACCCGTAGCGACGACGGTGTTGTTTACCCGTAGCGATGGCGGCGTTATTTCCCTGTAGTGATGGCAGAGTATTACCCGTAGCAATGGCGGTGTTGTTTACCCGTAGTGATGACGGTGTTATTTTCCCAGAGTATTTCCCGTAGTGATGGCGGAGTTATTTTCCTGTATCATGGGCAGAATCATGTTTTATCAACAGAAGTACTTCCCCAGTGAGGTTCAATTGATGAATGGGATTTCCCAAGCAGTGGCGTAGTTTATCTCTACGGTTGGCAAATTTTCGGGTTCTTGGTATTCAACCATCTCGTACCTCGAATGTTTGAAGGCCGTTCGCTCTTCACCCAGTCGGTTCCAAGCCGTTTGAATAGGGGCAGCTGTTGCACCCTAAAATTTGCTCAACCTATTTCACCTGGATTATGTTTCAATTGCATTGTCATTTGCATAATAAGTCATGTACATAGTCTAATCATTTGCATAGCCTAGCATAGCCAGTCATCTAGCAAGGGACCAAGTGCCATTCTTATCAGAAAGAGGCCCATCAAGGGGTTTTGTTCAAGTTCAAGACCATCCAAGTAATCAAGAAAATGAGTTGAAGCTTTGAGAAGTTTGAAGGTCAACCAGTGGCTTTCTCTCATAATCTTGAGGGGTTGAAGATCATCAATGAGTGTGTGAGCCATGACTGAGGGTATGGAAAAGATCATGGAAGACCTATAGGGTCATTTTGAAGATGAGACAAGTCATTGATACAAGTACAAGAGCCAGAGTTGAAGTACAGTCAACTAGGGTTTCATTTGGGTCAACCCTAGGTCAAATGAGTGATTGAAGAGCATCAAGGCCTAGTTGGAGGATGTGGGATTCATGAATTGATATGTGTATACAAGTGTGGTGTTGTGCCAAGGATAAATCAAAAGGAATCAAGAAGGAGAGGAGTTACTAAATTAGGGTTTCAGTGTAAAAAACCCTAATTTAGGCCTAACTTCCAAGCCAGATAAGTCAAAATGCAAGCTTCAAATAAATTCTTGGTCAACATGAAACTTGTAGATCTTCCCAATATATTTAATTTGAGTACTAGAAGTCTTCAAGAAGATTCGTAGAACTCAAGTTATGGTTCTTGCAAGTTATGGGTCCTCAGAGGACACTGAAATTTATCTGTGAAAGTCACTTGACTTCCAAGCAACTTTTGACCATCAAGGAGTTTTCAAATGGATTCTTGGCCAACATAAAAGTTGTATATGTTGATCTTAGCTTTAATTTGAGTACTAGAAGTCCTCAAGAGGATTTGTAGAACTCAAGTTATGGTCTTGGCAACCCATGGGTATTTTGGGAAAGTTGAATTACAGGTCATTTTGCAACATAGGTCCAAATCTCCATCTTCCACTCCTCAAATGGAAAAATGTTCAACATGATATGTGTTCAAAATGATGTTTTTAGGCTAGATAAGAGGTCATGAGAGTTTGGAGTGGCTTGCTTCACAAAATCATAAAAATGGCCTAAAATGAAGGTATATTTTAAATGAACCAAGGTTGGAAATTAGGGTTTTTTGATCTAAACATCCAAACCAAGCCATATGACATACCAATTTGATTGTAAAATGCATTTTGAGAACATTGACATTGCCACAATTTTGAATTGAGGGTTATTTTTAAGACTTGCTTTGAAAATTGGTTACTTGAGTCATAAGTAACAATTGCAAAACCATACTTCCAAGCAAATGCAAGGCTCCTTTCCATCCATACACCTCCAAAATCTCATTTAGAGAGAATTTAAACTCATAACAAGTGCATTGCAAGCCAAAATCATGAGATGATATGTGCATAGCATGAGATGAGATTTCCATGGCATGAGAAGTTGATTTTCTCATTGGATTGATCCAGAAGATTCTAGAGTCTTCATTCACACTCTATATATGCATATGAAGTGATCCCAAGCAAGAGTTGGTGAGAATTGAAGGAGAGAAGAAAGATTGAGATTGAAATTTTTCTGTTGCAACTCAGATTCGGTTACTACATACTCTTCACTTTCCATCCAATTTCTTGATCCCATTTGCTTCCATTGGTACTAGTGAGTGTTTCCAGATCAAGTTCCAAGCAAATTGGTGGAGAAATCGTGTTCTTGCTCTTGGATTTTCTCACCTGCAACTCATAATCGGTTTCCAAGATCCAAGCTACTTCAACTGATTCTTTTGCATACAGAAGCAAGATCATCCTCCATTAAAGGTGTCTGGAAGTTCTCAAAGCTTGATTTGAAGATTTCATACCTCTGTGCATCAAGATTTCGCAGGTATGTACTTTTCAATCCACAGCATGATTTAAGTGTTTTCTTTAGGAGTTAGGTGGTTAGATAGCTTGCAATTGATCATAGGAAGCTTTTAGGTATTGATTGGTGAAGTTTAGAGACAATTAAGTAATGGACATGATTTCTGTTCTTGATGATAACTTGCTTGATCTTGAAGTAGAACCTTAGTGTGATAGTGGAAAATGACCAGCGAAGCATGGTGAAGAGTTTAGGCCACTCAATTTCAAGATTGGTGAGTTTTGGTTCTTGAGTGATTTCTGAGATTTCCATCGGGTTTTGAGGATGAGTAGGTTTCAATGATTGGGAATGACATGGTTGAATTCAGTGTAAAATTTCAAGCAGGTTAGGGTTTTTAATTTTGAGTTTTGATGGAGATTTGGTGGAATCCGATTGGGAAGAAGATGAAGTTGCAAGCTCTGTTTCCATGGCTTCCCTCTCCCTCCAGAATTTGAATTGGAGAAGACAAGTTGGTAGCCATTAGATCCTCACGAGACCTTTGACCAAAACGAGATCCAATGGCCACAATTTGCTCTCAGTTTGTGAAGAGACTCAGTTACCCAAACGCACCATTTCATTAAAGTTGCAGCTTGGGCTTAAGTGCAACATATGATATCCACACCACTGTTTAGAAGCCCAATAGATTTTACACTGAATTGGCTTGCTTTTCACACCATGTTTTTTCCATTTTCCTGGCATTTTTCTATTTTAATTTCTGAACTGATCTGGGCCTAATGCACGCGCTGCTATCCCCACCCCCTTTTGGGCCCAATTGGCTGATTGCATTGTGTTTGATTGCTATTCAACACGCAGCTTTTCCTTTTTTCATATTTTCTTATATTTTCACATTTATTTTTAGGTTCTTTAAGAAATCATACTAAATTGGAAAATTGATATTTTTAGATGGGAATTTTTTCCCCATTTTCATCAAGACGTCAAGAAAATTATAAAAGAACAAAAAAATGTGATTTCATGCATTTTTCTATTTTTGGTTTATTTTTACTTTTAATAGCTTTTATTTCATTTTCATTTGATACATGTTACTTGCTGAATTTAGTATGATCATTTCACTTTAATTTTTGATGCCATTCTTTTTTATATAGCTAGATTATAGTATTAGGTTCCCCCTGGATTTTTGTCACATTTTTGTGACTTAAATTTAATTGTTTTTGAAAGGTGTGAAGCAAGTGTGCTAGAATTAGGGTTTCAACTTGACATAGGTGCATTCAACACATAGTTTTGGGGGTTTTTAGTTTGATTTAGGCCTTGGGGTTTATGTGGGGTATAGGATACATAGTTAGGGTCCCTTAGAAATTAATCTAGGATTTTATAATGAGTTTTGCCATTTTATTTGATTTTTGCAAGTTGATTGATATTGGTGTGTTTCCCTCTTGGGAAGTTGCTTTGTTTGTTGAGTTTTGGGCCTTTTCTTTGGATGTTGGGGCTTGTGCTTGGCTTGAGGATTGTATAAAGACTTTGAGGATGATTGAAGACAAATAATGATGTTTGGAGCTTGAAGTTTCTTGTGCTTGAGGATTGCTTGTTGAAGGCTTAGGAGATAGGAAATATAGGGAGAGCTCTAGAATAGACTGATTTCGTCCGTCAAACATAGAGAGCTTCTTGTGCCTCTATTCCATCCTATGATACAAGGTCCCCTAAAAGAGTTCCATATATCCTTAGGAGGGATGTAGAGCATACTTTGATTGGGTAGAACCTTGAGGATACCTCTCACTTGCTATGATAAGAGCTTAGTGATTTCCCTGGGTTATCATTAAGCATCTTAACATTCCAACTTCATCTATTAGTTGATTCTCTCCTGTGAGTTGTTTTCATTGAAGTTGAAGACCTATTGAAGGTAAGAAGTGCATTGAGGAGTGGTGAAGATGAAGCTTGTGTCTGTCAAAGCTGGTTAATTGTGAAATTAGAGTTTTTGCTGCTGTTTGAAGCTGTTTGTTGTTTGGGGTTCAGTGCTTGCTAAAGCTGGAGATTATTGGAAGACAATAGCTTACCTGAAGCTTGAATATCATTTAAAAGAAAATATGGGACCTTACTTGAAGATTGTTGCTGTCAACCTTTTGTTGTTAATAAACTGTAGCTGCCAGAGCTGGTACTGTTTGAACTGCTTGCTGTAGGAGCTGGGGTTGCTGTCGGAGCAGGGGTTGGATGTGGTGTTCTCTGCTGTATTGTTTGTTGATTTTCCCTCAGGTTTGAGGTGGAGCTTGTCTCCTCTTGCCTTATTCTTTCTCCCTTGCCTCGCTTGTATTGCTGCATCTCATGCATTTTACTATTTACTGTATCTGCTGTTTCTTTTCCGTTTATCCCCTAGGATCTCTGATTTCCTCTGCGCAGGAGGGAATTATGACAGACATTAGGTGTCAATCCATGCATGATAACATTAGGGTAGTTTTGATTCCCCTTTCAAACCCTAGGTTTTTTAGACTTCTTTCTCTTCTATCTCAGAACAATTCAAAACACAAGAATAAGGATAGTCGATGCCGTACGCTACGAGCCTTAAGCTATTTGAGAAAGGTTGTTGAGGGGTCACTCTTCAGTAATTTGATTGCTTAGTGTGTTACCCTTAGGGTGACATACGACGTAGTCACCCTCAAATCATAGTCTCTAGTGCGTCAGAGATTGCAAACATCATAAAAAAAACAGTTCTTGCGTAAAAGACTGAAAACAAACATCAAAGTGTCATTTTTGTCCGCTTGGACTCTTAATCAGGAAAAACCCTTTCATAAGGAGATAAAAACATTCAGAAAAGCTTGTGTCTTCCGTAGCCTGAACTATGTTTGCTCTGATCTTTCATGCTGTATGAAAGTACGTAGGCATAGGATGCAATATCCTAGCGAGCAACCTTCCCCTCCTTTCCCGTAGGTAGGCGAACTACGTTGACTCTGATTTCTCGTTCCAGACGGGAATACGTAGGCATAAAGTGCGATACTTTGCCGAGTCATTTTATTTTCTTTTAACCCCATACCTGTAGAATAGATAGAATAACAATCGGTACTAGAAAACAAGCGTGGATCCCGTCAAGCACGACGGACGTGAGGGGTGCTAATACCTCCCCCTTGCGTAACCGACTCCCAAATCCAAGATTTGGTTGCGATAACCATTCCTTTCCCGTCTTTGCGTTAGGTTTACTCTGAGCGTTTCCTTTCCCTCTTGTGGGATAAATAATGCACGGTGGCGACTCTTCTGTTTAGCCGGCGCCGATTTTCGCGGTAGCGACAGGGATCAGAGAAAGTCTCTGAACAAGCATAAAAGATTTTTTTAGGTTAACACATTCAGGGGGAGTTGTTGCTTGAAACTCTGAATATGTTAATGCTTGGTGATTACCCTGTATAAAATGTTCTATCAAAATACATGTTTTTGTCATCATCAAAAAGGGGGAGATTGTAAGAGCAAGATTTGTCTCTACAGGATTATCTCTATGTTTTGATGATAACAATTAAGTATTTGTGAAAGAACCATTTTATGTTCTAATGTTTGTTATGTGCAGATCATGATAATTAAATTTATAAGATCAAACAAATAACATCAACGTGTGCAGCTAATACAATATGAGATTTAATATGTGTGACGTATCATAAAGCGCTTATGGGAGAAACTAGTTTGCTTATGCATCTGATCACGATACGAGAGATCCAAGGACGCTGAATATTGCAGTTGCAATACTTCTGTGGATTCTACTTTGAAGTAGTGCATCTGATCTAAAAGCAAACAAAGCATATTGAAGAAGCAAGTATGCATCTATATCTGGTCATGATCAAAAAGATCCAAGGATGCTGTATATTGCAGTTGCAATGCTTCTGTGGATTCTGTTCTGAGAGGTGCATCTGATCTGGAAGCTAACAAGCATCTCTATAGAGTGAGTCCTCTGAAGAACTAAGTGTTGAAGCCTCTGATGACTTGAAGTTCTGAAGGCTGAAGGCTCTGAAGACCAAGTGCAGAAAGACTATGAAGACTTAAGGGTTCTGAAGATCAAGACTCTGAAGAATCTGAAGATCTAGTCCTCCGAAGAACTACTCTGAAGACTCTGATGACTTGAAGTTCTGAAGGCTGAATGCTCTGAAGACCAAGTGCAGAAAAACTCTGAAGACGTGTTCTGAAGATCAAGACTCTGAAGATTTTGAAGACATGATTTCTGAAGAATCAGTCACGAAGATTCTCAAGACTGTTTCAGAGGAAACATATATCTTGGAATGTTGAAGACTGGATTCTAAAGTTGAAGATTATGTCAGAAGAAGATTCACCCAGACAGAGGTGTATTACTCATCAGATAAGCTGATGCTATTAAATATGATAAACATGTGCTTAAACAACTCGGATGCTGAAGCTTTCATACCAAAGTAGTTGCGGAACTACTCATCAGAAGAATCAAGTCAAGAAAACTACAGTACAACGCATGCAAACATTTCACTATGACAAAGAAGTTGGTACTATTCATAAGCGTGGTTTCCAATGTTGAGATATTAAAGGTACAAGCAAAGGTCATTGTTCCAACTCGTGAGCTTATTCTATTCGTTGGGATATAACCGTTGGAATTAGAGATGACACATCTACCCTCACAAAGCTGCACTATAAAGGAAGAACATTTGATTTATTCAAATGTCAGCTAACTACAAAGTAAGAAAGCTCATTACAAAGCAAGCCAGCTTGTTACGAAGCAATGATGCTGACGAGTGAAGTTAGCAACATAGTTGATCAACAAGGAAAGCTTTTAAGCAATATGGAAACTACTGTTCTTATAATCTCATAGAGATTTATCTTTAGATTAGTTTCTGTATTAGGAAGCAAGGAGTTATTGCTTAATACTTGCCTTGTACTTAATTAGGAGTAATTTGCTTGACAAGAACCACTCATGTAATCTCCGGCAACACAAATTCATTTTAGAATTAGTGGCTCCTCAAGTGATCTTGTGAAGATCAGAATACTTAAGATGACAAGTGACAATTGTCATTTGTGGTAACTAATAGGAGATCTTAATTGATCGGATTCTATTAGGTGTCAATGAACATTATATCCTAAGGGATCCTTGAACGTGTCATTGTCTATTTGTTAGTCACCTGCAGTTAGCTTGTGCAACTGTAATCAGTTTTTTATAGTGGATTAAGTCCTTTCTTGAGTGAGGCGAAATCACCTTGGAATGATGGACTGGATTAGCTTGAGAGTTGCTCAAGTGAACCAGGATATATCATGTGTTATTTACTTGTGTTATGCTTTATTATATATGCTTCCGCAATGCATCTTAAAGAACTCTTTGGAAAGCAACAAGTGAAGAAAAGAGAAAAAGTATTAATGGAGCAAATACCCAATTCAACCCCCCCCCCTTTCTTGTGTATTTTTCACACCTTCAACTTGATCTTCACACTTCGGTGATGAAGAAAAGAGCAAGAAAATAAAGCCTCCTTGGGAGAAAATTGGAGATTTGAAGATTACTTTGAAAGAGAGAGCAAAAAGTTCAGTTCTATTTCTTTTGGCAAAAATGAAGTTGTAGTCCTGCTTGCTAGGGTTTTTAGGTTTAAATAGGAGGGTTTTTGAGATTAAAATGAAAGTTACTGTGGTTAAATGGTTTGATTTGTGGCTTTTGCAAAATTTGAAATTTTGGAGGTAGAAGGAGTATGGCACGAGTTTGCTTCGTTTGTGGTGTGTTGTTGTTTTGTAGTTAGTGGAAGGAGGGGCCGGAAATGGTTGGGGAGGTACATGAGTGAAGAGGCAAGCTTGGTGAGCAATTTTTTCACCTTTCCACTTTAGGAAAAACAATTCAAAATGGTACATGAAGAAAATGGATGTGTTTAGCTTTTTGGGGTAATGTTTTGGCAAGGCAAATGGAATGATTATGCGCATGAATTAAGTAGGAATTATTAGCTGCATGAAAGATGGCACATGGTGCATGAAAATGACATTTCCATATGCATAAACACTAACCCATATGGCTCACTTTATCCAATCATAACTCAATGAGTTTTGGTTCAAATTGTACAATCTTGAGCTCAATGGTAAGTAGGGAAATTAATGATCAAAATCCATGTTTTAAGAATCTTGAAATAAGGCTTGGATGATTGATATAAATTGAGTTTAAAATATGTCCACCAATATACCATAAATAACTTATAAAAAGTTCTAAGTTATGGAATTTGACAACTTTGAAATCTTGATTTGGAAACCACATATCTTGAGCTCTATTGATCCAATGAAGGAGATCTTGAAATGGATGGAAAGCTTAAAGAAAGATATACAACTTTTATGTTTGAAGGAAATTGAATTGGAGTTAAGATCTTGATGAAAAATGCCTTGGAAGATTGGTCCAGAATCTGCCTAGAAACCTGCCAAATTTGACATCTTTGAAACCCTAACTTAGGGGCATCATAACTTGAGTTCTACACATCCAATGGAGGAGTTCTAGTACTCAAAAGAAAGCTTGGAGAATTCTCTACAATTTTCATGTTGGAGGAAAATTGGTTTGAAGATAGGCTTGAAAACATGCTCCTCAAGCTGAATTTCCATACTTAGAAAAATTACAAGTGTTGAAACCTAAATTTCTTCTTTTTCCCAACTTTAAATCTTTATATCTCTTAATATATGAACCTTTTGGACTTGCTCAATTCTACAAATTGTAGTTCATGATGTCCTATTTAATTTGATAACAAGTTTTCCCCATTTGGATCAAGGATGAAAAAGTTATGATTGATGCAAGATGGATAGAAATTAGGGTTTTCCACACTTAGAAAAATTCCACTGTAACCGTAATTCAACCGATCTCCTGATTTTATGCTTTTCTTTGATTCTTCTTGCTCCAAACACATTACAAAACGTGAGAATGCCTAGCATTCCCTTGGTTGACCTTGAAAACTAAGACTTTGACCTTATGGAGCCACAATTGACTTTTCTTGATCAGATGAAAACCTAGCACTCTTTCCAATTACTGAAGCTCAAGCCATGACTTGTGATGACATCTAATACATGTAGGGAACCCACAAGATGTGTGTTGAGCCATAGAATAATTCCTTGCTCAAGAAACTACCACATATGCCCTTTGACCAAAACCCTCATCCAATTGTCCCAAAGATAGGAAGACTTGCCCAATGCTTGTAATCTTGATTCAAATGATTGTGTGATATGCCTTGATGATGAAAAGACCTTGGGGATTGATAATTCCACAAGGTTGAGAGAAAACCCTTGCTTGAGCCTTGAGGATCATACTCTTCTTCTTGAGAACCAATCAAGATACCTTGATCCCCTGCTTATAACAAACGTTATGCACAAATGGTGATGCAAATGATATGAAACAAAAGCCAGTTAAGGTTAGAAAAAAAGAGGGCAAATTTTGGGGTGTTATAGCTTCCCCTATTCAATCAACTTGGACCTGAAGGTATGAAAAGCAACGACTTTCAAACATTCAAGGTACATGGAGATTGAATACTAAAAGAACCCATAATTTTGCAAACTGCGGGGAGATAAAGATAAAACGATTTCCAACCGAAAATGGACTTAAAGGTAGCGGGTACAAACCAAAAGTTGGGATAACTAACAGATACAATACACCAACCAAACACCAAAGGTAATAGATTAGTCAACTAATAGATACCAACCAAGAGTTGGGATATAGATAGAATGAGGGTACTAACCAATAGTTAGAATAACAGAGAGTACCAACTAAAAGTTGGGATACAAACATAAGGTATCAACCAAAAGTTGGAATACAACAAAAGATATCAACCAAAAGTTGGGATGGAATACGGTACTAACCAAGAGTTAGAATAATAGGGAACTAACCAAGAGTTAGGATACGCCACCGGAGGATACCAACCAAGAGTTGGGATAAAAACAGGAGACACCAACCAAAAGTTGGGATAGCGGCTACTAACCAAAATTTAGGATAAAGGGAACATTGACTGAAGGCGAACCCACAACAGAGAATACCAACCAAGAGTTGGGATAAAGTAACCATAAGATACCAACCAAAAGTTGGTATATAGCAAAGATTACCAAGAAAAAAATGACATCACTGGGGAGAGTACCAACCAAAAGTTGGAATGAAACCAAAAGATACCAACCAAGAGTTAGAATGAAGCTGAAGACTACCAACCAAGAGTTGGGATAACAACGGATACTAACCAAAAGTTAGAATGAAATAAAAGTTACCAACCAATAGTTGGGATGAACAACCAGAGGGGGTACTAACTAAAAATTAGGATGAAACCACAAAGGACACCAACCAAAACTTGGGATGAAACTAAGGGATACCAACCAAAAGTCGGAATATAGCCCATAAAAGATGCCAACCAAGAGTTGGGATGACAAACAAAGGATACCAACCAAAAGTTGGAATGAAACCAAGACTACTAACCAGAAGTTGGAATGAAGCAAAAGAGGTACCAACCAAAGGTTGGGGTGAAACAGAGAAGACCAACCAAAAGTTGGGGTGAAACTCCACAAAGATACCTTCTAAGAGTTAGGATACAACAAAGGGTACCAACCAAAAGTTGGGATTCAACAAATGACATATAGGAAGTAGAATCAATGGGCTCACGATCTGAATAGAATAGAAGATGACTCCACTAGGGAAAAGAGAAGTTTAAATAGACAACTCTGTCAGGGAGCACAAGTTAAATGAGCAAATCCATCAGTGACTTTACTGGGGATAAAGTAAACATAAAATATCTTAAGTTATGCCGATATCTGTTAGGGAAACGTCTGGCTAAAATGATATCAAACCTGACTTATGCTTCGAACGCATATGTTTGAATTTTTCTATGATGTAATTCTCTATACAAAATGGAAATATTACGCATTTGGAGGATGCAATGCAAAGATGCTTATGTTATGAAAAAGAACACTCCACCGGAAGAAGTTCTGAGAGGATAAGAAATAAACTCTGCTGAAGAAAACACACTGAAAGGCCTTCCTGAATATAACTTCTGCTAAACATAAAGCCCAAAGAAGACTTCCATTCTGCTGGGAGTTATGAATAACATCTTCTGGGAAATTGTCCCAAGAATCTGATCCTAAAATATGCTAGCAATGACTGGGCTTGGAATTTGCCGGAGATATCAATCATCGTTGATTTAACTATCGAGGGAATCAATAACAAATTCTACTCGGGGAGAGAAGTTATTGGTACCAAACCTTGCTAGGGAACAACATTAAGCTTACCCTGCCATTGGGGAAATATTCTTCAACCCTACCCTGTTGGAGACAAGAGCACACCACTGCCGATGACATCACACCTTCTGAACTGATGAGGAAAGTAGATATCAAAGCTCTGTGGGGAAGACAAAATCTCTGCCAAGGAAGACATCCCACAAATCTCCTGCTGGAAAGTTGCCTGTCTGCAAACCAAGACAGTCTGGTATGGGGTAGCCAACTTCTGAATACTCGCTGGGGAGAGAAACCAATCTGGCTGAGGAACACAACCTCCTGAACTCCTGTTGGGGGAGAATGATTGAAAACTTCACCAGGCTCTGCTAATGATGCTAGAACTTCACTGCTGGAGAGAGAAACTCTTCTAGGGAGAGGATCATGTCTCCCTGCCAACAAATAACAAGCAATAGGATGTTCTAAATGTGAAATGGCTACCTTAGTTACCATCCATGATACCAATCATTCAAGAAATTTCATTGTTCTTAATATGCTCTGTAAAGCCCAATGTTCTCACATGCAATATTTATAAAAAAATATTGGATGTTTTTGCAAACAAAACAGAAAAAGTAAAAAGAGGAATGAAAATGTTTTTGAGTGAAATGAATACTTTATTGATTGAAATGGCCTGTAAATAGGCAGTTACAATTTGGAAGTGATTCCTAAAAAGAGGTAATTGCGCAAAAGTAAAAAGAAAATACAAATGTCGGCAATGTGGGAACAGATATTCACCATGTGTTAATTCAGCTATGACTAGTATGTCTTCGATGTTCACAAATGCTTTATCTTCTGAAAAGACTGACTGGACTGATTCCTTTCCTTCGGGATTTCTATGTATCAAGATGAGTTCACAGATCAAACACAGACTGCGACCTTTCGCTTCCAAATCCCTAACTTTTGCCTGGATCGTCCTCTCAGGTTTTCAATTCACCGGGATACCCATTTTTGCCAAAGTCTCCTTTTCGGGTTTTCAACTTTGCGATTTTATTATTTTTCTTTTTTCTTTTATCCATAATTTTTTCCCGAACCTTTTCTTTTTGTGGTTTGTCGGGATGGCCTTTTTTCCTGGAATTTTCTTTTTGTTGTCCAGCGGGTCTCTTTTAAGCAAAGTATTTTTTTTATTGCGTTTGCGTTCACATGGGACGTAAAGTCTTTGCCATCCATAGTTGATAGTATCAAGGATCCACAAGAGAAAACCTTTATTACCGCATATGGATTTTCGTAGTTTGGAGTCCATTTACCCCTATGATCTATCTGAGGAGGAAGGATCCTTTTCAAAATCAAATCGCCCGTTTGGAAGCACCAAGGACACACTTTCTGATTAAAGGCTTTCTTCATCCTTCTTTGGTACAACTGACCATGTGCAATGACTTCTAATCTCTTCTCGTGAATAAGGTTTAATTGATCCAACCTGGATCGCACCCATTTAACTTCATCAAACTTCACATCTATCATAACTCTTAAAAAATGAATCTCAACTTCTAATGGTAGGACTGCATCCATACCATATACCAGTGAGAAAGGAGTTGCCCATGTCGTTGTACGCACCGAAGTACGATAACTGTGTAAAGTGAAGGGCAACATCTCATGCCAATCCTTGTACGTTACCACCATCTTCTGCACAATCTTCTTGGTATTCTTGTTTGCTGCCTTAACAACGTCATTCATCTTCGGACGATATGGAGAAGAATTGTGATGTTCAATTTTGAAGCTCTAGCACAGCTTCTTCATCATCTTGTTATTCAAATTTGAACCATTATCAGTAATGATTCTCTCTGGGATTCCGCAATGACAGATGATATCCTTCTTTATAAACCGGGCGACTACCTGTCTTGTGACATTGGAAAACGAGGCAGCTTCCACCTACTTCATGAAATAATCAATGGAAACCAGAACGAAGTGGTGCCTAATGGATGTAGTTGGTTCAATCTTTCCAATTATAGCAATGCCCCACATAGAAAAGGGCCAAGCAGATGTCAATACATTCAGAGGTTCGATGGCACATGCACCTTATCGGCATAAATCTGGCATTTATGGCATTTTCTGGTGTATTTGTAACAATCAGATTCCATAGTCATCCAATAATACCCAACCCTCTAAAATTTTCTGGCCATAGCGTGCCCACTGGTGTGAGTACCAAAAGAACCCTCATGAACTTCTTCCATCAACAGACATGCTTCGTGTTCACCAACACAACAGAGCAAGACCATGTCAAAGTTTCTCTTGTACAACACATCATATTTGTTCAGATAGAAATTGCCAGTAAGCCTCCTCAGAGTCTTCTTATCTTTGTTGGATGCCCCTGATGGGTACTCTTGATTCTTGAGAAAACACTTAATATCATAATACCATAGCTTGCCATCTGATGCTTCTTCAACTACAAACACAAAGGCAGGTTTATCCATATGTATAAAGGTAATAGTCAGTGCCTCATTCCAGAAACTCACTTTGAAACATTGATGCTAACATGGAAAATGCTTTTGCCATCTGATTTTATCCTTAGGAACATGATGGAACTCAACCATGTCGAAGAAAGGCAGCAATCTTCTAGCATAATTCTTATACAGCAGCAGGTTTTCCTGATGAGTCTCCCATTCTCCTTTAATCTGATTAACCACCAGCGTTGAATCGCCATATACATCAAGATACTTGATCCTCATATCAATGACCTCTTCTAAACCCATAATGCACGCTTCATATTCCGCTTCATAATTGGTGTAAGAGAACGTCGATCGGACAGTGAACGGTATGTGGGAACCGTGAGGAGTAGTAATGATTGCCCCGATCTCATTACCATATGAGTTGACAGCACTGTCGAAAACCAAACTCCACTGAGATCCAACCTCAGCAGCCTCGTTAGGAAAAGGCTCATCACATGCTTTCATCTTCATAAACATGATGTCTTCATCCAGAAACTCAAACTTCATAGGTTGATAATCTTCAATCGGTTATTCAGCAATATATTCTAACAGAACACTTCCCTTGATGGCTTTCTAGAAGACATATTGAACATCGTATTCTGTCAAAACCATCTGCCAACGGGAAATCCTTCCCGTGAGTGCTTGCTTCTCAAACACATACTTAATCGGAAACATCTTTGATATCAATAACGTTGTGTGGTTTAAAATATACTGCCTCAAATGCTTAGCTTCCCAAGCGAGTGCACAACATGTTTTCTCCAACATCGAGTACCTAGACTCACAATCAGTAAACTTTTTACTCAGGTAGTAGATAGCATGCTCTTTTCTACCTGTCTCGTCATGTTAACCGAGCACACACCTCATTGAATTCTTGAGAACAGTAAGATACATGATCAAAGGTCTTCTTGCTACCGGAGGCATGAGTATTTGAGGCTCCTAAAAATATTCTTTTATCTTTTCAAAAGCTTTCTGACAGTTTTCATTCCACCTGACCGCTTGATCTTTTCTCAACGTTTTGAATGTCGGTTCACACGCGGCTGTAAGATGAGAGATGAACCTAGCATTGTAGTTCAGCCTCCCTAAGAAACCAAAAACCTCTTTTTCTGTTTTCGGCTCAGAAATTTTTTGTATTGCTCTTATTTTGGCAGGATCTAGCTCAATACCCATTTCACTGACAATGAAACCCAACACTTTTCAATACCTCACCCTGAAGGTGCACTGGTTCGGATTCAACCTCAGCTTGAATTTCCTTAATCTTCCAAAAAGCTTCAAAAGATTAACCAGATGCTCCTCCTCCATCTCTGACTTCGCGATCATGTCATCAATGTTGTTGCGGTGGAAATAGGATATCAAACTATTAATTAGTTTGAATCACAATTCTTAATTCACAACCGCTCTTTGATTTATCCGAAGGAAAAGGTCAAAAGAGGGAAAACCTATTTTTGCATCATAAACACAATGCGGGGAGAGACCTAGGTAAGGGGTTGGTTAAGCTTAGGGAAGGTACTAGCACCCTAAACTTCTGTAGTACTCTACAGGAACCTTTTGTTTATTGTATGCCTTTTATTTTTATTTTATTATCTGTTTGAAATATATATACTGAGCTAAGGGATAGAGTGACCTAAAGACCTAAGGGTTAGTCCTAAGTTTACTCGGCAAGATGTCGCATCTTGTGCCTACGTATCCTGGATAGGGAATGGAATCAGAGTAATCGTAGTTCCCCTCGAAAAGGAGGTTAGAAACGTCTTGACTGTGGTCAAGGTTTCAAGGGGAGTAAACATATCTTAAGGACACGCTTATGTGTAGTCTTTGAAACTCCTATTTCTATGTTGAATTTGTTAATTGAAAATTTAGGGTTGAAATTAGGGATTCCACGGCGGGAAATCCTAAACAAAGTACGGCGACTCTTTGACCTAATGCTAGGGTAAAGGGCATTTTCGTCCACGGCGGGACACCTAGGCTATTAGGGTTTTTGAAACGGTAAAAAATTTGGGTTATTAACTCGGCGGTCAAACGGCTAGACCTAATTCCTTCGGAGGGATTCTAACGGTAAAAACATGCAAAATACAGAAAATTACTATTCGGCAGAATTAAAGTGCGGAAAAATAAAGAAAGCGGTAAAAGAAAGCATCGCGACGATCACTCGCGTAAATTACAAATCCCCAAAAAAGAAAGATAAAATAAAACCGCGACCATGGCCTCGCGTAAATTACATCCATGGAACAAAATACAAATATGGTAATGAAATATTTAACTAATGATAAATGAAGTTAAACTCAATCAGCTGGAAAAAAAAATCGGAGAATGTTAATAGGATTAGACAGAAATAAAGCGGATAATGAGATAGTGAAGAGAAAGCTGCTAATTTGATATTGTTTTATTTCTTAAAAAAAAAGATTTCGGTTTTAACTTTGAAAAAAAATGATTTTTGTCTTAATTAAAAAGAAATAATTTTTGTTTTAAATTTAAAAAAGGTTTAATTTTACTATATAAAAAAAGAGTTTAATTGTCAAAAGTTCAAAAAGTGTCTTAGTTTTAATTTGAAAAATATTTTAGTTTTAATTTTAAAAAGATTCAATTTTAATTTAAAAAAAGAAGTTTTAGTTTTAATAAAAAGAGAGGTTTAGTTTAATTTTAATCTTAGTTTTAAAAAAGATTTAGTTTTTTTTAAAAAAGAATTTAATTCTAATTTTAAAAAATTGTTCTAGCCTAAATATTAAAAAAGGTTTAGTGTTAAAAAAAAGAGTTGATTAGCAAAAGTTTAATTTAAAAAGATTAGTATTACTTTTTAAAAAATGTTAATTTTTTGTTTAAAAGAAAAAAAAAGGGTTAATTAACTTACGCTAATTAAAAAATAGTCTAAAAGAAGTTTGTCTTTTACTAAAAAACTGTTTTTTTTTTTTTTAGTTTTTGTTTTATTCTAAAGAAGAGAACTGTGAAAGTTAATAAAAATATGTTTTTAATTAATAGCTATTCTCTTAATTATCTAAATAATTACTTACTAAACTCAGAATTTTAAAACGCTTCTCAATTTTAAAAGTTTTTTAATTATGAGTTAATGAAACATGATTAACTAAAGTTATAACCTATCTACAAAACTAAATCCACTTAATTTTTTTTAACTATTAATAATAATTAAATAAATTTAAAACAGAAAAATAAAAGAAAATAGCAAAAATAAAAAAAAGAATGAAAAAAAAGAGACACGGAAATAAAAAGGAGAGACAGTTGTCCGCTAATGAAACCGTGGGGTTTCATTTTCCCCTTTCTTTTTCTTGATGCATGTCTCAATCTTCTTCCTGAAACACAAATCACCAAACAAAAACCACGAGATTTCATAAAGCCATACCTTTCGGCCGATTGACGGTGATGAAATTTGATGGAGGTATTGATGCTCGTCCTCTGGCGATGATGAAGCTATCTTCCCTCTTCTGATAAATCGTGAGAACGGCCGCCGTTTTTCTCTTTTGTTTCCTTCCCCTTTTATCAAATGCAACTCATGTTTATATAGGTAAAAAATTAGGGTTAACTCTAACCTAATGCCTACTTTAAAGCCCAACTTAAATAATTAGTCAAAGCTAAAAAAAACAAACTAAAACAAACTTAAAAGAATAAAATCTTTTCTAATATTTTTAATTTTATGATTTTTGGATGTTTTTATGAATAATATGGAAAAAAAAGTAAAAAATAATATTTTTTAAAAAATAATTTAAATAAAATACGAAAATAATAATTAAATAATAAAAAAAACTATTTTTGTTATATTTTTTTATGAAAATAGAAAAGTTAGAATAAAAATAAAAGAAACAAAACAAAAAGTGAAGAAGGTGGGATTCGAACTCTCAACCTCTCATACTCACAACTCCTTACACAGGGTCTCTTGCCAATTGTGCTATTTTATTCATTCGAAATAAAGTGGCACAAGAAACCCTGTAAACTAAAAGAGCGTGGCACATGATATTTTCTTGCAACAATCAAACAACTAATCTTAGGGCAAAATTTGGGGTATTACAGTTGCCCCTATTTAAATAACTTCACCGGATGATTGGAGCGACAAAGGCTCGAGAAATCATGGTGGAGGGATTTAAATATAGATAACCGAAAATTTTGCCCTTAGATGCAATGATATGCAATGCTATGGACAAAACGGAAATAAACTATAATGCTAACAATGCCATGAATTTAGTATGGTGCGTATGATGGAATGGTAAATGCAGAGATGCAGACAACACGGCGACATAGGGGACAGACGCGACGAACTGACCACACTGGGAATACGACGCACTGGGTGACAGCACGACACTGGGGAATTCTAAAGTGATAGTCAACTGGTGCGAGTACGACTAATTATCACTTTAGGAAAAAGGAATAGTAGAATGGGATCCTCAATGGAGATGGCACCGGCGAGACGGCCTCCACTGGGGAATATGAAAGAGTAAATGATAAAAATGGATCGGCACGACTGTAGGATCGATTAACAAGATGCTGGAGCATTGAGCAAAGAATAACATCCGAGCTTCTGGAAACTCTCCCTCGTGACAGGATCAGATGGAATTTAGGAATCCGTAGATAATATATAGGGTAACAACCGGCTGTATGCCAAAATAAAATGGTCTTAAATGGGAAACGCCCTGATAAGCTTTCTCGAGAGAGAATTGCCACTTATCGTTGAAAGGGACTTATATGCCAAACTGGATAAGCTCTCAAATAAAGAGACTGCTGCTTATCGGTGAATAATAGATGAAAAATTGATTGGTTGATGAGCTCCGTTGAAGGGATTGTCACTCATCTGGTAAATAACCATCTTCATATCTAAGGTCGGTGCCTGGAATACGATTCAAATTCTTCTTTTACTAAAAGATAAAACGAACTTCTTCATACTTCAAGGTCGGCGCCCTGAACATGATTCAGCTCCTTCTTTTACTAAAGGATAAAATGGACTTCTTCATACTTCAAGGTTGGCGCCCTGAACATGATTCAGCTCCTTCTTTTACTAAAGGATAAAATGAACTTTTTCATACTTCAAGGTGGGCACCCTGAACATGATTCAGCTCCTTCTTTTACTAAAGGATAAAATGAACTTCTTCATACTTCAAGGTCGGCGCCATGAACATGATTCAGCGGATAAAATGAACTTTTTCATACTTCAAAGTCGGCGCCCTGAATATGATTCAGCTCCTTCTTTTACTAAAGGATAAAATGAACTTCTTCATACTTCAAGGTCGGCGCCCTGAACACGATTCAGCTCCTTCTTTTACTAAAGGATAAAATGAACTTCTTCATACTTCAAGGTCGGCGCCATGAACATGATTCAGCTCCTTCTTTTACTAAAGGATAAAACGAACTTCTTCATACTTCAAGGTCGGCGCCCTGAACATGATTCAGTTCCTTCTTTTACTAAAGAATAAAATTGTCCGCGGTGGAATGCCTAAGCATGAGTACGGAGAATCAATGTCTTAAAGTTCAGGAAAGGATACGCCCACGGCGGGACGCCCAAGCATGAGTGCGGCGTCTCAACTCCTCAAAGTTTAGGAAAGGATATGTCCACAGCGGGACGCCTAAGAATGAGTGTGGTGACTCACGTCTTAAGGTTTAATGACATGTCTGCGGCGGGACGCCTAAGAATGAGTGCGGCGACTCAATGTCTTAAGGTTTAGTATAGGTGATACGCCCCTCGGCTGGGAACTGTCGCTAGTCTGCAAAGGATTGTAAATGATCTCCTTGAAAGATAGTGCAAAATAAATGCACGTCCAGGTAGGTTCGACGACCGACGAGACCGAAGTTCGATCTAAGATTGGGCTAGCAAGAACTGATGAACAAGATTCCATTGAGGAAAGGAGCTCACATGGGAACTATCTTATCCTATCGAGGAAAGACAACTGGAATAACCATCGTCCACGAGGGTTGAACTCTGTGGGGATTAGCTAAGAATAAATAGTATTTTATGCTTAGGGCTGACGATCTACTTGGAGAGAGCGAACAAACCCAGTTACTCGGCGGTAACGACAAGGATGACGATAAATAGAAAGCATGCAAATGCTAATGCGTATGCCAAAGTATATACGAATGTGTATGTTCATGTGTATGACAATGAAATGAAAATGAGTATGTAATGCTCATGCTTATGCTTATGCTGACAAAACAGATGAGAGAGGAGACATGAGATGAAATAAACATCTCGACAGGAACACCCGGTGACCTCTGCAACAGTACATCTATTAGAGGATAGGAAGAGTTGATGGTAGAACCGAATCTGGCTTCAAAGTTAAAATTTCCCTGGGGAGAAAAGATCATGACTTCCACATGGGGATACGTCTTCATTGGAGAGTACGATGTCACGACTTCAACTGGGGATCCATGACCTTTGCACGAGGATATGATGTCATGACTTCACGGGAGGGATTGCTATCATGAACCGTAATCAGCCAAAGAACTCTTGGGATCAGAGATTTCGGGGATAAAATAAATATCCACTGTATGGGGAAGATGTGGAATTAGGCAACTTCATGGAGATAGCGTAGCAATTTCCTGGGAATAATACTTCGGCTTCCTAGGGAAAAGGTACGTCCGACTGGGGATAAAGTATATCAAACTTCCCTGGACTTACTGGGGAGAAATCAACAAACATTCGTGAGGACAGTATCTTGACTTCTTGGGGAAAACCTGGCACTCCTGGGGAATATTCCTGAGGAAAGTAAGGCAATTTCACCGAGGAACAGATAATTCCATTAAGAATGGGTCTTCACGAACATATATCACTTGGAGGATACCGGGATAGCCCTGCAGTCTTGAGATTCACTAGGGATTTATCGGATGGATCCCAAAAGTGTTGTCAGCTTAAAGTCTCGCTGGGGACTATCACTGGGAAGATGCTGGTAAGATCTCGAAAGTTACTGGAGATTACCGGCTTGGTCCAACATGTTCTCAGCTTATAGTCTCGCTGGGGACTATGTCAGTTTAAAGTCTCTCTGGGGACTGTGTCAGCTTAAAGTCTCTCTGGGGACTGTGTTGAGGCAATGGCTAAGATGTAGATTCTGCAACGATGAGATAAACTGGGGAATGAAGACCGCCGGGAGTAAAATCCATCGGGTGCATGAAGAATGTCGTGAAACGAAGCTAACTTTGATCTCAATGGACTTTGTCGTAGTCGCCATTTTGAAGATATCATGCCCCAGGGTACCTGCCTTGTGGGAAAGTCATCTCGAGAGAATTTTACAGAGAAACATGGAGTCTGGATGCCCCACTGTTTTCCAACTCTTGGAGAGATTTGTCAGATCTCGACGTAACTGGCTCAGATCGACGGTGACATGACTGAGTCTTCAAAAATAGCTCTTAAGAATGTCAGGCCCGCATTAGTAAGTGAGTTGGAAATCACTTGCCCCTATTTAGCAGAATCTTTAAGTTCCATTGTGGATGTACGTATGTAAGTTTCTATGATATCAAGCACAATCAACACGCGCGAAATGCTATCCTGAAACTATCAATGCAACAACATTTGTCTTGAAATTTTTTTTTTGAAAATGATATCGCTGTAACTCGTGACCGAAATCACTAGTTAGGATATAAGTTTAATTTATAATGCCAACATGAATTTTTGAGCATAGCTCGTAGGAGTCAGGAAACGCTATCTCGCCGAGTATGCTTTCAAGAGAATTCCTACTTCAATTAGGTCTTTTAACGGTTATATCATGGCTTGGTTCACGGTTTAGAAACAAAGGATAAAGGCTCAAAATGTTATTTGCACCCACCCATTCTTCGTGATGTTCTCTAATCCTATTCAGTTAACGGGATACGAGCACTCATATCTCAATCGGGTTTGATATGGTCGAGAACTCATTAAGGCTTTGGACATGGCAGTCACTCACCTATTGTCTTTTGTGTTTGATCACACGACTTTGTTCTTTATTGGGAATTCTTTATGGTAATCCTTTTTGTTTTTTCATTTTTATTCCCTAACTTTTTCCTGGACAACGTCTTTTGGATTTGACTTTGGAGTCCAGCGGGATGCCCCAGTTTTGCCTAAGTCTCCTTCATAGGTTTCGACTTAGCGGGCTATATATATATATTAGGGTTAACTCTAACCTAATGCCCACTTTAAAGCCCAACTTAAATAATTAGTCAAAGCTAAAAAAAATAAACTAAAACAAACTTAAAAGAATAAAATCTTTTCTAATATTTTTAATTTTATGATTTTTGGATGTTTTTATGAATAATATGGAAAAAAGTAAAAAATAATATTTTTTAAAAAATAATTTAAATAAAATACGAAAATAATAATTAAATAATAAAAAACTATTTTTGTTATATTTTTTTTTATGAAAATAGAAAAGTTAGAATAAAAATAAAAGAAACAAAACCAAAAGTGAAGAAGGTGGGATTCGAACTCTCAACCTCTCACACTCACAACTCCTTACACAGGGTCTCTTGCCAATTGTGCTATTTTATTCATTTGAAATAAAGTGGCACTAAAAACCCTGTAAACTAAAAGAGCGTGCCACATGATATTTTCTTGCAACAATCAAACAACTAATCTTAGGGCAAAATTTGGGGTATTACAAACGTAGACCTCGATCTCCTTGTGAATGATATCATGAGAGAGAGTCGCCATCTCCCACTGATAGGTTGCCCCAAGATTTTTCATCCAAAGGGCATCACCTTATAATAGGAAATCCCCCAAGGTGTTATAAAAGTAGTTTTCTCCATGTCCTTTGGGGCCATTTTGATTTGGTTGTACCCAAAGAAGCCATTCATGAAGGAAAACACATAATACTGAGCAGTATTATCAACCAACATGTCAATGTGAGGGAGCGGGAAATCATCTTTTGGGCTTGCTCTGTTCAAATCTCTATAATCAATATACATCCTGACCTTTCCATCCTTCTTAGGTACAGGAACAATATTAGCAACCCACAGAGGATAATCTGTGAGAGTAAGAAAACCGGATCCAACTGTTTCGGAACCTCCTCTTTGATCTTGACAGTCATGTCAGGTCTCACTTTTTTCAACTTCTGTTTGACTGGCGGACACTCTTCTCTGAGAGGCAGATGATGTACCACAATGTCTGTATCAAACCCTGGCATGTCTTAGTAAGACCAAGCAAAGATATCCATATACTCTCAGAGCATTTAAACCAATCTTCTCTTGACACTATCTTCCAAGGCAGCCCCAATTCTGAGTTCCTTCTTAACATCCTCAGTGCCCAGATTGACAACTTCAATATCCTCTTGATGAGGAAAAATGACCTTTTCCTCTTGTTTCAGAAGTCTGGTTAATTCTTCAGGAAGTTCATAGTCTTCATCAGTCTCTTCTTCAGCTTGATAAATGGGATTATCAAAGTCATATTGAGCCATAGATGAATCATGATTGGTGGAATCTGAGATGAGAGACCTGCATGAGGGATGTTTTATGTTTATTATGAATGCAACAAACAAACACAAACACATTGTCATTTTTCTATTAATAAATATAAAAATAAAAAAGGGAAAACAAGGATCAAAACATTTGAATGCAAAAACGTCATTTATTTATGATGGTATTGAAAATAAAAAATAGATAGACCCTACAAGTGGGTCACTACATCTTAGGCAGAATGTAGAACTTAACATATGCAAAAAGAAAATAAGAAAGTATTCTTCATGGATGATTTAAATGATTTCTTCAGCAGTCCAATTGCATAGTCCCTAACCAAGAACACAGGGATGGATCCAAGCATCCATGACACAAACATTGTCCCCGTCATCATCCCTAATTGCATGAATTTTATCAAAAATCACCCTAGCACTGGTGAACCTGATAGGTCCTCTGTACTTCGAAGGGTCTTGTGATAAACTGGATAGCTTGTAACCCAAGCTAAACTTGTCTTGCTTCATGGGAACCTCAAGAACCTAGCCCCACCTCTGAGAGCCACCGGACTCAACCACCGCGCATGCTTCCTTGAATGAACACATCGAAACTTCAAGACTTTTAACCTCCACAGGAGGCTCTTTTTGAATCTGGACAGCTTCAAAGGCCTGACAAAGATTTTCATGAAGATCTCCATCAACTTCCACATATTTGAACGTCGACAAATGGCTGACCATTATATCCTCTTCTTCGCAAACTGTGACCACCTTACCTTCCACTATATACTTCATTTTTTGATGCAAAGTTGATGTTACTGCCCTAACAGCATGTATCTAGGGATGGCCTAACAAACAACTATAGTCCGGCTGAATGTCCATGATATAAAACATCGTATCAAACACCTTAGGCCCAACTTGAATTAGCATCACTAGTTATCCAAATATTGATCTCTTGGATCCATCAAACGCTCGGACCACAAGACCACTTAGCCAGCAGATCAGCCCCTGCGTATCAAGCTTCATCAAAGCTTTCTTTGGCAACAGATTTAGTGAAGACCCTGTATGAACCAAAACATGTGACATCAATGAACCTCTGTACTCCACGGAAATATGCAAGTTATGATTATGTGTCATACCCAAAATTTTGACCCCTAGATCTCATTACCATTCTAGAAGCATCAAGCATTGTTTCCTAACCCTAACCTTATTTCAAGTTTTTGTTGTTGAGATCCACCTGAATTAGGGTTTTGCACCATTAAAATCAAGAAGACTATTGCTTGATTAGTCAAGGTTTTGGATTGATAATCATCAAATCAAGATTCACATACATTCAAGGAGCTTATATTCAACAAGAATCAAGTGCTAATTGATCTCACTAAAAGTCAATTGAAGTCCAATTTCACCTGGCCCCATATTAGGGTTTTGTTAAGAAAAGTCAATTGTGTCTTTGACTTTTGATCCAAGCATGATCCTAAGCCTTGGGATATGATTTAATATGTTCATAAAAATCCTTGAAGCCTATCTATGATGCTTGAGAAATAGCAAGAGGAAAATTCATTGAAGATCACACAGTTGAATTCACCTGATACAAAATTCATTTGACAAAGTCAACTCTTTGACTTTTAGGGTTTTTGGTTCAAATTGAAGCTTCCAAGCCAAATTTCATCAAAATATGTTTAATCAATGAGTTTGATCATGAAGAAATCAAAATTTAAGAGGTTTCTTGCAAAAGAAAAAAACTTGGATAACTTGAATTTTTTCTAAGTGTGGGCAGAAACCCTAAATTTGATACCAACTTTGAGAGGCCATACCTTTCAATCCACACATCCATTTTTTGAGTTATAAAGATAAATTTAAAGATCTTCTCATGTACTAAAAAAGTGTCCTAGTGACCTATGAGAAAAGGAGGCTTAGAGTTTGAGTTATGAAGCTTCAAAGTTTGGAAAAATCTTTGAACACTTAGAAATTTTTCAAGGCCAGTTTTATCATGATCCCTTTGGATTCAAGAACTTCACCAAACATGAAAGTTGTATAGCATGTTTATGGATTTTCAAAAAGTACAAGAACTCATCCATACCATTTTTGATCTAGGAGTTTCAAAGGAGGAAAGTTAGCCCTCCTCACTTGAAGTTTTGTTCATTTCCATGCCAAGAACAAGTTGCAAGATCAAACAAATCTGTAAAATCCATTGATTGACAACCTTTAGACATGCATATTCATCTATAATCAGAAGGTTGAACTACTTTTGGAGTCATTACACAAAGTTTTGAACCATGATTCAAGTTCCATACCATTTATGGATGTTTTGGACATAAAGGTTGCAATGCCATTTTCAAAAAGCAACTTTAATCACAGCTGGTATTTCTTGAGACCACAACTTGTTCCATCTACAGAAGCAAGATCTAGAGTATCTAACCACTCAATATATCCTTGTACATTTCCTTGAAACCATGGAAAACTACCAAACCTCAAGTTGAAATCCAACTAAACTTTGAAAACTATCAAGTTACAAATGCTGCAGGATTTGATCTCCAATCTTCCCCTATAAATAGAGGTTTCATTTATGCTTCACACAATCTGGTGTAGCACCCCAAAATTTGCTCATATTTTCTTTTTTCTTGGCTTATGTTTCATTGCATTATCATATTCATGTTTGCATAGCATTTGTTCTTGGCAGGGGATCAAGGTATCATGGTTTGTTTCTTAAGGAAGAAGGTTGTGTTTCTTCAAGTCCAAACAAGGTGTTCTCTGTGACTTTGTGGTATTCTTAACCCTAGAATTTCCTCAGCATCAAATGTGGTTTAAGGAAACAACATTCTAACATCATATGTGTTTCACCATGGCTTATTGTGCAAGAAATCATCAAGAGATTCAAGTTTGGTGCAATTTCCTCATCATCAAGGTGTTTGACCTAATAGAGCAATTTGTGGACGCCATGATCAAATGGGCATAACTCTTTCAATTTTCAACATCTTGAGGTGGTTCTTTTTCTAATGAACTCTTCTCATCATTCCCCAACAAGTTCTCTTTGCAAGGAAAGATCAAATTATGCTTGGAAAGTCATCAAAAGTTTGAAGACATTATAGGTCATTTTGAGTTTTGGAAGGTATTCTTAGTCAACTTCAAAAGGGCATAACTTGGTTAATTTTCATCATTTCGAGCCCATTATTTTTCTAGAGTAAACTTGAATATGTCCTCTACAAATTTGATTCAACATGGAAGAGCTAAAAACCCATGGAAGGTCTTGGTTTTCATCATAATATTATAGGTCTCTTTTTGGTCCCTAAAAGACTTAAAAATTTTCTAAGTGTTTTTTGATTTTGCACTCTTTCATGGAGGATATTTTGAAAGACCATATATCTCAATTCAAGCTGCCAAATCAATACTTTCTTTTCACATTGCAAAGATTGTATCTCCCTCTACCCAATGCAAGAAGAATCATCTCATAAAGCTTCCTACATTGTGAGAACCATGGCTGCAAAAATTGGATTTCAAAGATGGATTTTCACTCCAAGTCAGATTTGAATTTGATTGAAATGGCTTCTAATCACTAAATTAATGCACAAATTTCACTTAAACATGTTTAACCAACTTGCCTGAAGTGATTAGCACCTTGAAACGCATGATTTGAGTGAGTTTTAACATAATGCAAGTCACATTTTGCTCATGCTGTAGGTGTGCATAATTTCCATCCAAATTGCCTCATTCACCCTAAATTTTGATTCATAAAGCTTCTCCTATAAATAGGGAGTCATTTCCACCCATTTCCACAAGCTTTTGATAGCCAAAACCACTCTGGTAAGATCTCATTTGAACTCTTAAGCTTGAACTTCGAATTTCCATTTCCACACCTTAAACACCCAAATTCTCCACTCGGTTAGCTTCACCAATATTCAGTGAAGGTAACCAGATTAAGAACTTGAAAAATCGTGGCCTGAATCAAGCTTGGGAACTCCATTTTCACAGCTTCAAGGTTGAGCTTCAACAGGTATAATTCTCAACCATTTTGATCCAAATTTGTTGCTAAAATGTAGCCCTTGACATGGTGATGTTGTTTGGATAGTTAGTTTTTAGTTGTAGTTGAGTTTTGTTGCTGAATTTTAAAATTCGTGTTTGAATCTTGTTCTGGTTTTTTTCAAATCGAGTAAGTTGTGGTTTAAAGAAATTTGGCTCGATGATATGGTTGAGATCGTCTTGAAAAGACGAATCAAATGAAACCACTATAAGCTCTATTGGTTATGGTTTGAGAGATGCACGAATTTCTACAATCTCTGGGATTTTTCAGTGGCAGGAGGTTGAAGATGATGATCTCACCGTTCATCATGCCACTTGTTTTAATCCTGCGTGTTTTGACCTTTTTGTTTGGAAATGATGAGGTTGACTCAGATCTACTGTGGATGCTCGCTTTCTGGCCTTTGGATCTGACACGTCAATTGTAACAGCCCAAATTTCATTAAATAATTAATTGTAGTAATTAATTTATTTAGTGGGATTTTATCAATGTTGGAAATTAACTTTTATTAATTGGGATTAATAGAGAATTGAGAAGGAAATTGGAAGGAAAATGAAGGAAATATATATAAGAGAGAAAAGAAAAGAAAAAAAAAAGAAAGATAGAAAACATTTGGAAAGAAAGAGGAAAGAAGAAGAAAGGAGAGAAAGAGAAGAGAAGAAGAGGAAAAGTGGAAATCATCAAGAACCAACATCAAAGCTCCGATTAATCGAGGTAAGGGTGAGAAATGTTTCTATTTGATCATTGTATGATGTTATGTATGTTGGGTTGGGGTTTTGGTAGAGTTTTCATCACTTTCCAATTAGGGCAAAAGTTGGAATAATCGGTAGATTGATGATTTAATCGGTTGGAACTTGGAAATAATGCCGTAGAATAGTCGGGTAACATGAGGGCATGATGTTTGTACTGATTTTGTTGTGTGAGAAGTTGGATGATGGTGGATTGTGGAGGAGGAACAGAATAGGGTTCTGTTCTGCGCAGGTTCGCTGGCTCTCGCCAGGCGAGCGAAGGCGAAGCTTCGCCAGGCGAAGCCTAGCGAATGTTGGCGAATAATTATATTTAAGTCCCAGTAGACTTCGCTGGTGGGCTCGCTAGGCGAAGTGGGATGGCGAAGGTTCGCCCAGCGAAGGTGCTGGCGAATGGTGGCGAATGAAGTCAGTAGCTACTGACTTGGGCTCGCTGGGAAGTCTCGCCAGGCGAAGCCTAGCGAGTGTTCGCTGAGAGAGTTCGCCAGGCGAAGGCCAGGCGAAGGTTCGCTGCGAGGGTTCGCCAGGCGAATGGAGGCGAATGTGACAGCATTTTTCCTTTGCTGTGTTGTTCATGTAGAGATGGTTTGGTTGCCTCTCAGAGATCAATACCTCTATGATATGATATAGATATGATCTATTGTGATGATGTGTGTTGTGGGTAGCCTACGGGCGTGAATCCTAGAATTGTGATTTGAATGTTAATTGCATCAAGTATAAATACATGTGAACATAATGGGTGATTATGTGTGTATTATTTAATGAACTTGTGAATGCTTGATGTGTATACAATTATGTGATGAGTATGCATGAGAACATTGTGAATATGTGTGCATCACTTGTAATTGTATGATTGGTATTGTGATGTGAATACCTTGGTTGTTGTGATATATGCTGTATGTGCAATCATCGTGTAATTCTTGAAGTGATGAATTATGTAAATGCATGAGATTAAGATGTCGGTCTTAAGTGCATTTGTTGTGGTTGATTGTACATGCATCATTTAGTCAAGAGGCAATGTCTGTTAGTTTCGTGGAAACTAGTGGCTTGTCCCAAACCTAGAAGTGTGGGTTTGAAGGCTTAGAGGACGGGCCTTTGTGGTTATCGGTCTAGAAGTGTGGACCCGGTTTAATGTAAAAACCGAAAAAAGATAACGGGTTATCGGTCTAGAAGTGTGGACCCGGTTTAATGTAAAAACCGAAAAAAGATAACGAGAGTCGGTACCGCATTGCATGAGTTGCATTGAGTTGTTGAGTCACATTGATATATGACATATGCATGAAGTGATGCTTATGTGTGGATGATGAGATTGTGGAAATTGTAAGTGTATACATAATGTGGGAAGGCTTGTGGATATCCATGTTTATATATATACATGTGTGGTAATATATATGACTAAGAGAATGAAGTGTGGTGAGAAATGTGAATATGTGTTGTATGATTACCTATATATATATAATCTTATGCCTTGATTATTATGGTTATATTTCTCACCCTTCTGCTGTTTTATAATGCTCTATGAGGCATTGCAGATTAGGATGCTGGAGTCCTTTTGTGAAGAATAGTCTTCATTCTTTTGAGTCTACTGCTCTGATATGTAACACCGGGTAGTTAGACTAGTATAGTCATTCTTTTGTGATACATTGCGGTGTATCAGCTGATGTGGTTTTGTAATCTAACTGATATGATATATATTAAATTGGATAGCTTATGTGTACGTGAATTAATATTTGGAACTGATTAAATGATTTTATCTTCCGCTTAAATTGAAAATGTTACATATTTTATGGAGCAAATTGTGAAAGTGTTTTATTGGTGAAATTGTGGCATTCTTCTTTTATACCTGATTATAAAACCTTTTTACTCTGATAACTTGTATGTGCTTAATTGTTTTATATGCAATTATTTGGGGTATAGAAGGGGGTGTTACAATAGTGGTATCAGAGCAGGTCGGTCCGTCCGGCCAAGTTGTTAGAGTGTTTTTCCCTATGTGTTATTGATATGCGTGTGATGCATTATCAATATTGGTTGTTCTTACGTGGTTCTGTTGCTGGAATTAGTAAGATGGTTGCAGGGAGGAACGACGAAGCGATTGCGGAGGCATTGACGAGATTGGCGGGGGCAATTGGGCAGAATCCTCCGGCCAATGTGAATATGAGGAATCATGCTGATGATGGATTCCGTGCTTTGGGGAAATTCCAAAAGAATAACCCTCCGGTCTTCAAGGGAACTCATGAACCGGACAAGGCACAAATTTGGTTGAAAGCTGTGGAAAAGATTTTTCGAGTTATGAATTGCTCGGATGCACAGAAGGTGCAGTTTGGGACTCATATGCTCGAAGAAGAAGCTGAAGATTGGTGGGGTAATACTCGCCAAAGATTTGAGGAAGATGATATTGTGATTACGTGGGATTTGTTTAGAGAAACTTTTCTGGAGAAGTATTTTCCAGAGGATGTGCGGGGGAAGAAAGAGATCGAATTTCTTGAGTTGAAGCAAGGTAATTCGACGGTTGCTGAGTATGCGGCGAAATTTGAGGAGTTGATCAAATTTTGTCCTCACTATAATACTGGTAATGCTGAGAGGTCTAAGTGCCTCAAGTTTGTGAACGGTTTGAGACCTGAGATTAGACAAGCTATTGGATACCAGGAAATCAGGCGGTTTTCGGAGTTGGTTAACAAGAGCAGAATTTATGACGAAGACAGTAGGGCTAGGTCCAGCCACTACAAGAGTCTAAGTGACAAGAAAGGAAAGGGACAATTCAGAGGAAAACCTTACGTAACTCCTGCTGATAAGGGGAAACAAAAGGTTGGTTTTGGCAAGAAGCCAAGTGGGGGAGTTTCTACCCCGGTTAGGTGTTACACTTGTGGTGAAGCGGGGCATCGTGCCCCGGAGTGCAAAAGTGTTGAACCGAGGTGTTTTAAGTGTGGCAAGCCAGGCCACAAGGCGCTTGAGTGCAGAAGCGGTACGGGTGTTACTTGCTATAACTGTGGTGAGCAAGGACACATTAGTACGAAATGTGATAAGCCGAAGAAGAATCAAGGGAGCGGGAAAGTGTTCGCTCTATCTGGATCTGAGACTGCTAGCGACGATCGATTGATCCGAGGTACGTGTTTTATTAATGGTATACCTTTGATCGCTATAATTGATACCGGAGCTACGCATTCTTTTATTTCTTTGGATTGTGTTAGAAGGTTAAATCTTGAGTTGTCTGTGATTGGTGGCGGTATGGTTATTGATACTCCTGCTATGGGTTCGGTAACTACACCGTATGTTTGCTTGAATTGCCCGTTGAGTATTTTCGGTAGAGATTTTGGGATTGATTTAGTGTGTCTTCATTTGGATCAACTGGATGTCATTCTTGGAATGAATTGGTTAAAATTCAATCGTGTGTATATTAACTGTTTTGACAAAACGGTTATTTTTCCCGACTCGGATGTTGAAAGGGAATTGTTTTTGACGAGGAAACAAGTGAAAGAATCAGTGCAAGATGGGGCTAAGGTATTTATGCTTATGTCAACTTTGAGGACTAGTGAGAGTGAAGAGATTGAGGCTTTGCCCATTGTTAGAGATTTCCCGGAAGTATTCCCTGAAGAGATAAAGGATTTACCGCCGGAGCGAGAAGTGGAGTTTTCGGTAGATTTGATTCCTGGAACTAGTCCGATATCGATGGCTCCATATCGTATGTCGGCCTCGGAGTTAAAAGAGTTGAAGATTCAACTTGAGGATTTGCTTGAAAAGAGGTTTATTCGTCCGAGCGTGTCACCGTGGGGTGCACCGGTCTTGTTGGTTAAGAAGAAAGGGGGTTCTATGAGGCTCTGTGTGGATTACAGACAGTTGAACAAGGTGACTATTAAGAATAAGTATCCACTTCCAAGGATTGATGATCTGATGGATCAGTTGGTTGGTGCAAGCGTGTTCAGCAAGATTGATTTGAGATCTGGGTATCATCAGATCCGTGTGAAAGCTGAGGATATTCAGAAGACGGCCTTCCGAACGAGGTATGGACACTATGAGTATTCTGTGATGCCATTTGGTGTGACTAATGCACCGGGTGTATTTATGGAGTACATGAATAGGATTTTCCATCCTTATTTGGATAAGTTTGTGGTGGTGTTTATCGACGACATCTTGGTTTATTCGAAGAGCGAAGGAGAGCATGCCGAGCATCTGAGGATTGTGTTATCTGTGCTGAGAGAGAAGCAGTTGTTCGCGAAGCTTTCTAAGTGTGAATTTTGGTTGAAGGAAGTTAGTTTCCTTGGTCATGTGATTTCGAGTAATGGTATTGTGGTCGATCCGTCGAAGGTTGAAGCGGTGTCGCAATGGGAGACTCCGAAGTCAGTTTTTGAGATCAGAAGTTTTCTTGGTTTAGCCGGTTATTATCGGAAGTTTATTGAAGGATTCGCTAAGTTATCGTTGCCGTTGACGCAGTTGACTAGGAAAGGTCAAGCCTTTGTTTGGGACGCCAAGTGTGAAACGAGTTTTCAAGAACTTAAGCGAAGGTTGACGACAGCTCCTGTTTTGATTCTGCCAAATCCGGAAGAACCATTCGTTGTGTATTGTGATGCCTCTTTGATGGGTTTAGGAGGTGTGTTAATGCAGAATAACCAAGTTGTGGCTTATGCTTCGAGGCAACTCAAAGTGCATGAGAAGAATTATCCGACGCATGACTTAGAGTTGGCCGCCGTTGTGTTCGTGTTGAAGCTTTGGAGGCATTATTTGTTTGGTGCGAGGTTTGAAGTGTTTAGTGACCACAAGAGTTTGAGGTATCTTTTTGATCAAAAGGAATTGAATGCGAGACAAAGAAGATGGCTTGAACTTTTGAAGGATTATGATTTTGGCTTGAATTACCATCCGGGTAAAGCGAATGTAGTAGCGGATGCATTGAGTCGGAAATCATTGCATATGTCAGCATTGATGGTGAAAGAGTTAGAATTGGTCGAGCAATTTCGGGATTTGAGTTTGGTATGTGAGAAGACTTCTTTTGGATTTAAGTTGGGTATGTTAAAGCTTACAAGTGGAATTTTGGACGAAATTCGAGAAGGACAAAAATCGGATTTGAGCTTAGTTGATCGGTTGACTTTAATCAACCAAGGCCAAGGTGGTGATTTTCGGATTGATGAGAATGGTATTATGAGATGTCGGGACCGAGTTTGTGTTCCAGATGCGGTTGAGCTTAAGAAGAGTATCCTTGAGGAAGGACATCGTAGCGGATTGAGTATTCATCCGGGTGCTACTAAGATGTATCAGGATTTGAGGAAAGTATTCTGGTGGCCTAGTATGAAGAAGGATATTGCGGAATTTGTGTATTCTTGTTTGACTTGCCAGAAGTCAAAGATTGAGCATCAGAAGCCATCGGGTTTGATGAAGCCGTTGTTTATTCCTGAGTGGAAATGGGATAGTATCTCCATGGATTTTGTATCGGGTTTGCCGAGGACGCCGAGTAATTTTGAGGCTGTTTGGGTTATCGTGGATAGGTTGACTAAATCTGCTCACTTTATTCCTATGCGTATGGATTACCCTTTGGAGAAGTTGGCTAAGTTGTATATTGAGAGGATTGTGTGTCTGCATGGTATTCCGTTAAGTATTGTTTCGGATAGAGATCCGCGGTTTACTTCGAGATTTTGGGAGAGCCTGCAGAGTGCTTTGGGTACTAAGTTGCGTTTGAGCTCAGCTTATCATCCTCAGACTGATGGTCAGACGGAGAGGACGATTCAGTCGCTTGAAGATCTTTTGAGAGCTTGTGTATTGGAAAAAGGAGGAGCTTGGGATAGCTACTTGCCTTTGATTGAGTTTACCTACAACAACAGTTTCCATTCGAGTATTGGTATGGCACCATTTGAGGCGTTGTATGGTAGGCGGTGTAGGACACCATTATGTTGGTTCGAGTTCGGAGAGAGTTCGGTTGTTGGACCCGAGTTAGTTCAACAGACTACTGATAAGATCAAGATGATTCAAGAGAAGATGAGAGTTACTCAGAGTCGTCAGAAGAGTTATTATGACAAGAGGAAGAAGGCACTTGAATTTCAAGAGGGAGATCATGTGTTTCTTCGAGTCACTCCGATGACAGGTGTTGGTAGGGCACTGAAGTCGCGCAAGTTGTCGCCGCGTTTCATTGGTCCTTATCAGATTTTGCAAAGGATAGGAGAAGTCGCCTATCGTGTGGCTTTACCACCGTCGCTTGCTAATCTTCATGACGTATTCCATGTATCTCAGTTGAGGAAATACATTGCGGATCCGTCTCATGTAGTCCAAGTAGATGATGTGCAGGTGAGAGATAACCTGACTGTTGAGACATCACCTATGCGGATAGAGGATCGGAAATTGAAGCAGCTTCGAGGTAAAGAGATCGCTTTGGTGAAGGTCGCGTGGGGAGGATCGGCTGGTGGAAATGTTACTTGGGAGCTTGAGAGTCGGATGAGAGAGTCTTATCCAGAACTGTTTGAATCAGGTAACATTTTCGAGGACGAAAATTCCTAAGTGGGGGAGGGTTGTAACAGCCCAAATTTCATTAAATAATTAATTGTAGTAATTAATTTATTTAGTGGGATTTTATCAATGTTGGAAATTAACTTTTATTAATTGGGATTAATAGAGAATTGAGAAGGAAATTGGAAGGAAAATGAAGGAAATATATATAAGAGAGAAAAGAAAAGAAAAAAAAAAAAAGAAAGATAGAAAACATTTGGAAAGAAAGAGGAAAGAAGAAGAAAGGAGAGAAAGAGAAGAGAAGAAGAGGAAAAGTGGAAATCATCAAGAACCAACATCAAAGCTCCGATTAATCGAGGTAAGGGTGAGAAATGTTTCTATTTGATCATTGTATGATGTTATGTATGTTGGGTTGGGGTTTTGGTAGAGTTTTCATCACTTTCCAATTAGGGCAAAAGTTGGAATAATCGGTAGATTGATGATTTAATCGGTTGGAACTTGGAAATAATGCCGTAGAATAGTCGGGTAACATGAGGGCATGATGTTTGTACTGATTTTGTTGTGTGAGAAGTTGGATGATGGTGGATTGTGGAGGAGGAACAGAATAGGGTTCTGTTCTGCGCAGGTTCGCTGGCTCTCGCCAGGCGAGCGAAGGCGAAGCTTCGCCA
The DNA here is from genome assembly GCA_963859935.3 of Lathyrus sativus. Taxonomy (NCBI): domain Eukaryota; kingdom Viridiplantae; phylum Streptophyta; class Magnoliopsida; order Fabales; family Fabaceae; genus Lathyrus; species Lathyrus sativus. The sequence goes on along the minus strand of CAWUDS030002219.1, from coordinate 8,758,881 downwards.
GGCGAAGCCTAGCGAATGTTGGCGAATAATTATATTTAAGTCCCAGTAGACTTCGCTGGTGGGCTCGCCAGGCGAAGTGGGATGGCGAAGGTTCGCCCAGCGAAGGTGCTGGCGAATGGTGGCGAATGAAGTCAGTAGCTAATGACTTGGGCTCGCTGGGAAGTCTCGCCAGGCGAAGCCTAGCGAGTGTTCGCTGAGAGAGTTCGCCAGGCGAAGGCCAGGCGAAGGTTCGCTGCGAGGGTTCGCCAGGCGAATGGAGGCGAATGTGACAGCATTTTTCCTTTGCTGTGTTGTTCATGTAGAGATGGTTTGGTTGCCTCTCAGAGATCAATACCTCTATGATATGATATAGATATGATCTATTGTGATGATGTGTGTTGTGGGTAGCCTACGGGCGTGAATCCTAGAATTGTGATTTGAATGTTAATTGCATCAAGTATAAATACATGTGAACATAATGGGTGATTATGTGTGTATTATTTAATGAACTTGTGAATGCTTGATGTGTATACAATTATGTGATGAGTATGCATGAGAACATTGTGAATATGTGTGCATCACTTGTAATTGTATGATTGGTATTGTGATGTGAATACCTTGGTTGTTGTGATATATGCTGTATGTGCAATCATCGTGTAATTCTTGAAGTGATGAATTATGTAAATGCATGAGATTAAGATGTCGGTCTTAAGTGCATTTGTTGTGGTTGATTGTACATGCATCATTTAGTCAAGAGGCAATGTCTGTTAGTTTCGTGGAAACTAGTGGCTTGTCCCAAACCTAGAAGTGTGGGTTTGAAGGCTTAGAGGACGGGCCTTTGTGGTTATCGGTCTAGAAGTGCGGACCCGGTTTAATGTAAAAACCGAAAAAAGATAACGGGTTATCGGTCTAGAAGTGTGGACCCGGTTTAATGTAAAAACCGAAAAAAGATAACGAGAGTCGGTACCGCATTGCATGAGTTGCATTGAGTTGTTGAGTCACATTGATATATGACATATGCATGAAGTGATGCTTATGTGTGGATGATGAGATTGTGGAAATTGTAAGTGTATACATAATGTGGGAAGGCTTGTGGATATCCATGTTTATATATATACATGTGTGGTAATATATATGACTAAGAGAATGAAGTGTGGTGAGAAATGTGAATATGTGTTGTATGATTACCTATATATATATAATCTTATGCCTTGATTATTATGGTTATATTTCTCACCCTTCTGCTGTTTTATAATGCTCTATGAGGCATTGCAGATTAGGATGCTGGAGTCCTTTTGTGAAGAATAGTCTTCATTCTTTTGAGTCTACTGCTCTGATATGTAACACCGGGTAGTTAGACTAGTATAGTCATTCTTTTGTGATACATTGCGGTGTATCAGCTGATGTGGTTTTGTAATCTAACTGATATGATATATATTAAATTGGATAGCTTATGTGTACGTGAATTAATATTTGGAACTGATTAAATGATTTTATCTTCCGCTTAAATTGAAAATGTTACATATTTTATGGAGCAAATTGTGAAAGTGTTTTATTGGTGAAATTGTGGCATTCTTCTTTTATACCTGATTATAAAACCTTTTTACTCTGATAACTTGTATGTGCTTAATTGTTTTATATGCAATTATTTGGGGTATAGAAGGGGGTGTTACATCAATTAATAAACTCAGATCCAACGCATCTTGTTTTTTCTGTATTATTTTCTTTTTCTGTTTTGTTTTTTAATTCCTTTTATTTTCAGAAATTCATAGAAAACTCATTTTTTTTATCAGAAAAATACCAAAATATTTTCTAAAATTCTCTTTTATTTTTCTCTTTTTGATTTATATTTTTGTGCATTTTTATTTTGCATTTTTGTATTTTTTATGATTTTTATTTGTTTTGGCTAATTTTAATTGGTTTAAAAATACTTTTGAGCCATTTAAAATTATGAAATTATTTTCATATGATCCTATGATGCTTTTGAACCTATGGTGATTTTCTTGGACTTTTCTTTTTTGTTTTAGGTATTTTCATGTATTTTTGTTTTATTTGCTTGATTTTAATTAGTTTAAAATTATTTTTGAGCATTTAAAAATGTTAGGGAAATTTTCATGTGATCCTATGATGGTCCTAGACCTATGGTGATGTCCTTGAGCCTTCACTCATGCTTTGGTCTCCTCTTTATCTTTTTAGGGTTTTTCATCGTTTTTTTATTTGTTTTTATTTGGATTTAAATTGATATTGGGTAAACAAATGAGTTTTGATACATTATAGGGTGATTTTCTGACTTCTCCTCATTCCATTTGGATCTTTGATGTTTGCTTTGGTATGCTCCATCATTTGTGGATGTTGATGATGGTTTATTCACTCTGAAACTTAACTTTGAATTTCAAACTTGTGTGATCTCTCTCACACCTACATTATTGGATGCCAACCTTTTGATCATGTTATGTTGCTGCCCCACCTTACTTCTTGGGTCATCTGGTTCCATTTTTCTTTACTTCATGTTTGGTTTTGACTCTTTGTAAGGTTTTTGATCCATTTGACTGATGGAGTTGGATTTCCTTACCCTTGTGGTTGTCTGCATCTTGGAATGTGGTTTGGATATGAGAGGCACCAATGATATGTTGACTTGAGGTGTTTATCCATCTTGTTTGGGTTTAACCTTTTGTGGTCTTGATTTGTTTGCTTTTCTGTTTGCATATACATTTTGGTGTTCCTTGTGCACCTTTCTTCTTCATCTTTCTTGAAATTCTGGTATGCAGATATCAGATGTCCTAAGAGATGCTAAGAACATTGATCTCTGCTAAAACAGAACAAGGACAGAACATGAGAAATTTAAATCCCTTTAAAAATTAACAGTGTCATGACATCTGTTGTAACATCTGCAGACTGACAGAACTATTTATCTAACCATTTAAATTGTGCAGAATTGTAAATGCTAAAAGATAAATAACACAATGAATTATTAACCCAATTCGGTGCAACATCACCTACATCTGGGGGCTACCAAGCCAGGAAGGAAATCCACTATTAGTAGTATTAATTCAAAGCTAAACTCCCAGTTTACAACCCCTCACTTAATCCCTACCCAATGCAATTTCTGCCTAGAACCCACTAGACAAGAGACACCTCTCACTTCCCACAATCACAGCAGTGATAAACAATTCAATACAAAAATAAGACTTTAGAAGACACTCTTCAAAGTCACAATACTTGATTTTGCTCAACAGCTTCAATCAAGAACAATACACTCGTGCTTACAAGCTTTGAGTGAACAATTAACAATTAGCAATTAACAATTAACAGCTAACAATATGTCTACCACGATGCATCCAAAGATACAAAGGGTGACTTACAAAGTCACACACACAAGACTCTCAAAACCATAAACCCTTATTTTACACTCAAGTTTTTCTTGTTGTGAGTGCTTCATTTTCCTTAGAGTTTTCGCCTCCTTAAGTAGTAATGCAGACTGGGCTGGGCTGGTCAAAAATAACAGCAGGAAGAGAAGATTTCAATCTTCATAAATAGCAGCAGATTTGATTTGATCAATTAAATCTAATCATATCATTCTTCCAATCTTCAATCAATCTTCTGATAATAACTCTAAATTAAATCCAATCTGATCCATAATAAGTGTATCAGAAGCGCCCACAGTAAGCCACTAAAAACACCTAGATTTTGTACCAGAAAAGTGTAGCCAGCTTGCACAAAAAGATATGGACACACAAACATATTCATGGCAGACAGGTGTCACGACATCCTGTAGTACATCTTGTGATTACACCTAGTTTTACCAAAATGCCTGCCAATTAAGTCAAACTCCAAATCTTCTGCAGAATCTTCTTCATAACAGTAGAAACAAATATTTTAGAGTTTCCTAAAAAGTCTCAAAGATCCTTTTTATGAAATCCAATTAAATATGAATTTTGTTCCTAATAAATCTCCTTGACCTACGCATACTGATGTGGTATATCCAACGGGATCTCATCAAACCAAAACACATATGTCAAGAGATATGAAATAGCAGCTCCTGCTGTACCAGACAAAGATGTCACGACATCTGTCTCGACATCTTGATTAAAACACATGACAGTAGTTCTGTCAAAACAGTAGATGAAGATGTTATAACATCTTGCTTAACATCAGTGCAGAATCATGTTTTACCAAAATTTAGCCAATCACAGAAACCTGGAACTAACATTTCTTTTTCTCTCTCTTTGAGACTTCTTTTGTTCTTGTTTTCATTTGTGATTGAATTGGATATCGTTTACTTGTGCTTGCTCACATGATCCCTTAGGATTCCTACTCCCTCTATTTAAGATGGGAGTAGGAAAGACATTAGGCTTTCAATCCTTTGCATGATAACAATTAGGATAGTCCCTTTCATCTCAACTCTAGGTCTATCATTTTGTATGATAACATTAGGTAGACTTCCCTTTCATCCTAACCTTAGGACCATTTTGTATGATAACATTAGGGTTTTCAGTTTCCCTTTAGTGTTTGCTTGTGTCTTCTCTTCTCACCTCAAACTTCTCTAAGACACTTAATAAAGAATGACAAACATTGTAAGCTACGAGCCTTAAGTACATGGGGAATGATGAGTGGGGGGTTTCTCCTCACTTGTCTATAGTGTTTAGTGTATGTCTTTTGGGCGATACGCGACGCATTCGCTCCTTTGTCATAGTCTTTAGTGCCACGTGAGTCTCAAACTAACTCAATACACTTCACTAAAACTAACAAACCAAATTCAAACATTTTTATCCTTCGGGATTATTCTCAAATCGTTTTTAGAAAATAGTACGTTACTTTTCCATTCTACCACAAACAGACATCGATCCTAACTACTAGAATGGGAACTTAATGTCACTCATAAAAAACACTTAACCTACTAGTGGTCTAGTTTGCCTAAACTACATTTGCTCTAATTTCTCATACCAGATGAGGATACGTAAGCACAAGACGACGATGTCTTAGCGAGCAACCTTCCCCCCATCACCCATAGTTTCCCGAACTACGTTGACTCTGACTTTCCCATTGCACTAGGGAATACGTAGGCATAGGGCGGCGATGTCCTATCGAGTCTCTTCTTTTCTTTTTCCCCGGTTTAGCAATAGTTTTTTAGATAACTCACTCTTTGATTAGACAACAAGCATGGATCCCGTTGAGTACAACGGACGTGAGGGGTGCTTATACCTTCCCCTTGCATAACCAAATCCCGAATCCAAGATTTGGTTGCAATGACCTTGTCTTTTCCCTTTCTTTTAGGTTTTCTTCGATCATTTCTTTTCCCTCTCTTTGGGATAAATAACGTTTGGTGGTGACTCTTCTGTTTTTTTCCACCGCCTCTTTTTCGCAGTTGTGACATCTGGTAAGAGAAAAAAACACATAGAAGCATACCAATACTCCCCACATCAGAATTGAAATTTCAAGTCACCCTCTTAAAACCAAGAACCTTCATCTTGCAAGAACTCACCCAAAACCTTTTACAGTCACAAAACCTTTAAACTAATCATCCACGCAAACCAAAAAACACCTCCTAAAGGTGTCCAAACCACCACATCGATAACAAAACCTCAGAAACCAAAATGTCAACTATCAATCAAAAGATTATTGACTTTTTGCACTTTTCAAGCCAAGTCTTCATCCAGACCAATTCCAATCATTCTAACACTTCTAGCACACCCTATAAAACATCCCTAAGTTGTTCAAAACATGTTTGTTCAACTGTAACTTCATTTGGTTGAAGTTCCACTTTGGTCACTTTTGGCATTTTTGCAAGATGGAGGTACTTTCTGTCCCAGTGGTTTTCTCTTGAGTCCAAGCATTCAAAAATCTTCTTGGAGGTATATTTGAGGTGTCCAAAATGTCAAGGAATTTTTGTACCAACTATTGTGGAATTTTCAAGTTTGCTCCAATAGGTAAGTTTCCTCAAACATGACACTTTGCAAATCATGTTTTCTTTTGATGTACACTGATCATGGAGTTGTTTGATATGTCATATGTGATGTGTTTGAACTATTAATTTATGATATCCATAATTGTATGAGACTGTGATATAGAAAATGCAAGAATGTGACTTTTTTTTATTATGATGTCGTGTTTTAAAATAGAGACATTGTTAGCAAAAACCAATGGTACCTTTGTGATCCTTGTGAAAAATTGAGCAAATTTGATCTTTGAATCATCCATTTTCATGGAGTATTGAGGAAGTTATGCTTTGTATTGCAAAACTGATTTTTTCAAGTCATGTCCATGGCACCTCAGGCCAGTCTTCAGGGCACCTCTAGCCTCTTATCTTAATTCAAGGAGGTGATACAATAGATGTATCACCACCCCAGTGGTTTACCATGTGCATTCAAGTATTCTCTTGCCTTTCCTGACCAGGATTCGAGTCGCAACGACCACCCTTTTGATGATTTTTCCCATTTTCTCATTTCTTGAAGCTTGTTTCACATTTCCATATCATTCATAACACCCGTGTTGGTTGGATGGTTAGAGTTTTGACCTGTGAGCAGTAGTGTGTGGGTTCAAACCCCATTGAGTGTATTCCTTCTATTTTTAATGCCTTATTTTCATGTTTTCTTTCACAAATTAAGTTGATCATAACTCTTTTGATTTTTATCATTTTGACACCAATCAAATCATGAAGAGGACCCAACTCAGGGGACGAGAACTTGTACACAATAATCTTCTTTCTATCAACATCCATCTCTTTAAAACTCAGACAACCGGAATCAAAGGTAAGATGAGAACCTGAAAATACACAAACATGCATGTTAAGATGCAAAATGATTATGCACATGCAAACACAGATCAAGGTAACCATATGCTCAAGATAGTTGATGTGTTGCTGACTGAATAGGACCAGAGTTCCGCTCTGACAAGAAACCTAGAAGACCAGAATACCCAAGACAAAGGTCCTCACTGAGAAGAAAACCAAAAAACCAGGTAGGTCGAAAGTCAAGGTTTCCTGCAAAAACCCATCTCCTCTCACATGTGGGTTCTAGTCTTGGACGACATGGTAATCCTAGAAGGTATCAATATCACGGACTCTCAGATCGAGAAACGATGATACCTTCACCATTTCTGGTTTGGCATCATCATCAATCAAGGAAGCCTCAACGGATTTTCCAATGAAAGGTCTCCAAAGTCATAAGCTCTCTAAGTCAATACCCTATCATATGCACCAAATGTACAGGATAGAGTGTCTCCAAAGAAAACCTCGTCTGAACGTGAATTTCATGCAAACTTTACGTAGCCAGAAGCCACGCAAGTCCAACTACTCTTCACTCTAATCCTAAGTGTATACTGAGGCCTGGGTAGTGAGCTAATCTCTCATTGAACAAACCCATCCAACAGCACATCAACAACAACATAATAGGATAATAATAATCAAATGCAATAATAAAATGCAAAATGTAATAATATACAATATTAAATGTACAACAAATACAACATGCATATGCACAAAAATAAGCACCCAAAGAAACAGAAATAGAAAAGCGCTAGGATTGACTCGCATAGAGAACCAGAAAGTCCCCAGCAAAGTCACTAGCTGTTGCAACTGCGAAAAACCACCTGGGGGGAAAATAGAAGAGTCACGACCGAACATCATTCATCCCAATCCAGGGAAAGGAAACGATCAAAGATAACCTGAGGAAAGGGAGAAGAAAAGGTCATCACAACCAAATCTTGGGTTCGGGAGTCGGTTACGCAAGGGAAAGGTATTAGCACCCCTCACGTCCGTTGTACTCAACGAGATCCACACTTGTTGTCTAATCAATGGGTGTGTTATCTAAAGCCTATTGCTAAACGAAAACAAGAAACTGAAAAGAAAAAGGTGACTCAATAGGACATTGTCGCCCTATGCCTACGTATTCCCTCGTGTAATGGGAAAGTTAGAGTAAACGTAGTTCGGGAAAACTACGGGTGGAAGGGGAAGGTTGCTCGCCAAGATATCGCCATCTTATGCCTCCGTATCCTCATCTGGTGTGAGAAATCAGAGCAAACGTAGTTCGGCTAACAAATTGTTAAGTGTTTTTTATGAGTGACATTAAGATTCTATTCCAGCAGTTAGGGTCGATGCCTGTTTGCGGTAGAATGGAAAAGTAACGTACTATTTTCTAAAAATGAGTTTGAAAGACAATCCCGAAGGATAAAAAGGTTTGAAGTTTATTTAAGAGTTTTAGAGAAGTGAATTGATTGGATTTGAGTTTATATAAGAATGAATGCGTCACATATCGTCCCTAGATGGGACGTACACTAAACACTCTAGACAAACAAGAAGAAACCCCTCATTCATCATTTCCCATATGCTTAAGGCTCGTAGTGCACAATGTTCATCGTCTTTATTAAGTGTTTCAATGATGTTTTGAGATGAGAAGAAAGAGGACTCAAAGGTTGAAAAGAAAATAACTAAGGGAAATTGATTCCTAATGTTGTCATGCACAATGGTCCTAAGATTGTGATAGAAAGGGAAGTCTACCTAATGTTATCATATAAGGATCAAAATCCTAAGGTCTCTCGTACCTCCAAATTAATCAGAAACTAAGTGGAATAAGGAATCCTCAGGGATCATGTGAGCAAGCACAAGTAAACATTATATTAATCAATCACAAACAACAGCAAACTCAAAACTTAAACAAGAAAATAAAGAATAATGAGAGATGAAGGAGAAGATGTAACATCAAGTAAACAAACAAGGAAGTTAAACCCAATAGACATAAGCATCAATCAATGAAAGCATTTTTAATCACCAATCAAAGTAAAATGAATTCAAATGAAGTGAGAACCAAGGTAGGGAAGTAGCCATATCAAGATGCATTCAACTCATGTCAATGGTCAAAGGATGAGAAAAAAGATTCAAGTCATGCATCATATCCAAACACAATCAATTGTCACACAAATAAGCATGTAAAACACACCTCAAAGAAATTAACATGTAAGCTCAAGGTATAAATCCAAGTAGGGGCAGTAGTGTGTGTGTGTGTGTGTGTGTGTGTGTGTGTGTGTGTGTGTGTGTGTGTGTTTGTGTGTGTGAGCGCGTGTGTGCGTGCGTGTTTGTGTGTGTGTGTGTGTGTGTGTGTGTGTGTGTGTGTGTGTGTGTGTGTGTGTGTGTGTGTGTGTGTGAAGATCAAGTTCCATGTCACAAGGAAGAATTAAAGGCATCATTTCAAAACAACTTCACATAACTAAACATGATTTACTCAACACTTTCCATAAAAAGAAACAAGGATTCATGTGAAGTTCAAGAAGTGAGAAACATGTAATTGAGTAACAAAGACAAGTCAAGATAGAAATTACAAACAATTATTCATGTTCTCTAAACATCCTAAGCATCAATCAATCACATGTAAACAAATAGGATCAAAACTACGTCAAGTAGGCATGCATCTCCACCTCAAAGCAAAATCAAATTAATGCATCAATTAAAGATAGGAGAAAGGACAATTATGACCAAGACTAGGGCTCTATCACATGGTATTTCAATCAAGAACAAGAGATAAAATCAAACCCTAAGTGGTTTCACACATGCACCCCTAAACAATTCATCAAGTTCAAGCACATCCCAATACATAAGCATGTATTGCATCACACATAAAAAATAATTAAAAGCCTCTAAAGAATAAGGAAAAATAATCATGATATCAAGGAGGAAGTAGTTCAATATGTCCTAAAAGGGTGTCTAAGAATGTGTACAAGAGGTATTCAAACCATCTCAAGCATAGAGCAAACACACAAACCAATGATTAAAGAGATTAGGCACCAAGAGAGATCTAAACATGGATCCAAAATATATCATTAAGGCATAAAATTGACATTTAAATATCCTACATACATAGGCTTAAGTTTATTTGAAAAATTGGATCAAGAGTTAATTGGGAAGATCAAGAATTAAAGCCATGTTTTAAAACTAGGTCACATAAGACACTCCACACAAGTAAATCAAGATAAAGTATTAAATAAAATGAAAATTAAAATAAAACATATGGAAAATAAAATAAAAGGTCAAAGTATCTAAAAAAAATTTTGTAAAACTTTAGGACATTTAGAACTATTTAAATAAAATCAAAATGGAAACTAGAAAGAAAATAAATAAAATAGAGAAACAAAAAGGGGAACAAGGCATAAGCAAAACAGAAAGAACAAGAGCTATGTTGTATGGTGCGTTGCGCCTGAAAGAGAAGGTGTGAAAAGCAGAAATAATAAGCGTATGATCACACGGCCAGCGAAATTAGACAAACAAAAATTATCCATATGAAACCCATCGTTTCATTAATCCCAATCACCAGCCACCTCAACAAATCAGCAGACACGCATGCAAGACCAAGAACATGTAAACGCGCCAAATCATCATCTTCTTCAAATTAAGACAGAAAAACAGCAAACATGAATCATGTAAACCCTAACACCATGCTCACCTCAGCAACTTCTCACATCAATAACTCTCTCAATCCTCCATGGATTCAAAATATGTAAAGAGCAAAAATGATCTACGAAGCAAGAGGTTGATAACCATACCAAGTAGATCTTAAATCAAACACTCAAGCATGGAAAAATATGGATCTAAAACTCACGGATTCACACAAATTTTAAATATGCAAACCAAACAGTATTCAAACAAATAGAATGTGCCATCATTTCAAGACTTCCAGATGCAAAGCATGAACAAGATTATAGCATCCTATATCATTTAAATCTAAGCATGAGAACAAAAGAGCTTGGAGAAAATCTTACCAAGTGGAGAAAATTCCACTGCTTCTTCACTTCCAGAGCTTAAGAAACTTAACAAACTTGATCTTCACACTTTAGTGGTGAAGAAAAGAGCAAGAAAATGAAGCCTTCTTGGGAGAAAAATAGAGATTTGAAGATGACTTTGGAAGAGAGAGAAAAAGGTATAGATATATTTCTTTTGGCAAAAATGAAGTTGTCCTCCTGCTTGTTAGGATTTTTAGGTTTAAATAGGAGGGTTTTTAAGATTAAAATGAAAGTTATTGTGGTTAAATGGTTTGGTTAGTGGCTTTTGCAAAATTTGAAATTTTGGAGGTGGAAAGAGTATGGCACGGGTTTGCTTCATTTGTGGTGCGTTGTTGTTTTATAGTGAGTCGAAGGAGAGGATCAGAAATGGTTGGGGAGGTACATGAGTGAAGAGGCAAGCTTGGTGACCATGTTTTTCACCTTTTACACTTTTGGAAAAGCAATACAAAATGGTACATGAAGAAAATGGATGTGTTTAGCTTTTTGGGTTAATTTTTTGCCAAGGAAAATGGAATGTTTTGCTAAGTCACAATCCCTGTCTTCGACATTCATAAATGCTTTTCCTTCTGAAAAGATGGAATAAACTGATTCCTTTCCTTTTGGATTTTCATGTATTAAGATGAGTTCACAGATCGAACACATACTGTAGCCTTCCACTTCAAAATTCCTAACTTTTGCCTGGATTGCCCTCTCGGGTTTTCAATCAACCGGGATACCCATATTTTCCAAAGTTTCCTTTTTGGGTTTTCAACTTTGCAGGTTTATTCTTTTTTTTTTCTTTTATCCCTAATTTTTTCCTGAACATTTTCTTTTTGTGGTTCGCCGGGATGCCCTTTTTTTCCTGGACATTCCATGTACGTTACCACCATCTTCTGCAAAATCTTCTTGATATTCTTGTTTGCTGCCTCAACAGCGTCATTCATCTTCGGACGATATCGAGAGGAATTGTGATGTTCAATTTTGAAGCTCTGGCACAACTCCTTCATTATGTTGTTATTTAAATGTTAACCATTATCAATAATTATTCTCTCTGGGATTCTGTAACGACAAATGATGTCCTTCTTTATAAACTGAGTGACTATCTGCATTGTGACATTGGCAAATGAGGCAGCTTCCACCCACTTCGTGAAATAATCAATGGAAACCAGAATGAAGCAGTGCCCATTGGATGTAGTTGGTTCAATCTTTCTGATCATATAAATGCCCCACAAAGTAAAGGGTTGAGGCAATGTCAATACGTTCAGAGAGGTCGGTGGCACATGCACCTTATCATCATAAATCTGGCATTTATGGATTATTTTGGTGTATTTGTAACAATCAAATTCCATAGTCATCCAATAATACCCAACCCTCAACAATTTTCTGGCCATAGCATGCCCACTTGCGTGAGTACCAAAAGAACCCTCATGAACTTCTTCCATCAACAAGCATACTTCATGTTCATCAACACAATGGAGCAAGACCATGTCAAATTTTCTCTTGTACAACACATAATCCTTGTTCAGATAGAAATTTCCTATAAACCTCCTCAGAGTCTTCTTATCTTTGCTAGATGCCCCTGATGGGTACTCTTGATTCTTGATAAAACACTTGATATCATAATACCATGGCTTGCCATCTGATGCTTCTTCAACTGCAAACACAAAGGCAGGTTTGTCCAGACGCATAATGGTAATAGCCAGAGCCCCATTCCAGAAATTCAATTTGTACATTGACGCTAACATGGCCAATGCGTCTTCCATCTGATTTTCAGCCCTAGGCACATGATGGAACTTAACCTTGTTGAAGAAAGGCAATAATCTTCTAGCATAATTCTTGTACAACACCAGGTTTTCCTGACGAGTCACCTGTTCTCCTTTAATCTGATTAACCACCAGCGCTGAATTTCCATATACATCAAGATTCTTGATCCTCGGATCAATGGCCTCTTCTAAACCCATAAAGCACGCTTCATATTCCGCTTCATTATTGGTGCAAGAGAACGTCAGCCGGGCAGTGAACGGTGTGTGGGAACCGTGAGGAGTAGTAATGATTGCCCCGATCCTATTACCATATGAGTTGAAAGCACCATCAAAAACCAAACTCTACTGAGATCTAATATCAGGACCCCCATCAGGCCAAGGCTCATCAAAGTCTTTCATCTTCAGAAATATGATGTCTTCATCTGAAAACTCAAACTTCATAGGTTGATAATCTTCAATCGGTTGTTCAACAAGATATTCTGACAGAATACTTCCCTTAATGGCTTTTTGGGAGACATATTAAATATCGTATTCTGTCAAAACCATCAGCCAATGGGCAATCCTTCCAGTGAGTGCTTGCTTCTCAAACACATACTTAATTGAATCCATCTTCGATATCAAAAGGGTTATGTAGTTTAACATATACTGCCTCAAACGCTTAGCTGCCCAAGCGAGTGCACAACATGTTTTCTCCAACATCGAGTACCTAGACTCATAATCAGTAAACTTTTTACTCAGGTAGTTGATGGCATGCTCTTTTCTACCTGTCTCATCGTGTTGACCGAGCACACACCCCATCGAATTCTCGAGAACCGTAAGATACATGATCAAAGGTCTTTTGCTAGCATAGGGATGAGTATTGGAGGCTTATGCAAATATTCTTTTATCTTTTCAAAAGCCTTTTGACAGTTTTCGTTCCACCTGACCACTTGATCTTTTCTCAACAATTTGAATATCGGTTCGCACGTGGCTGTAAGATGAGAGATGAACCTATCAATGTAGTTCAACCTCCCTAAGAAACAACGAACCTCTTTTTCTATTTTCGTCTCAGGCATTTCTTGTATTTTTCTTATTTTGGCAGGATCTAGCTCAATACCCCTTTAACTGACAATGAAACCCATTAAATTTCCATACCTCAGGCCGAAGGTGCACTTTATCGGATTCAACCTCAGCTTGAATTTCATTAATCTTCCAAAAAGCTTCAAAATATTAATCAGATTCTCCTCCTCCATTTGTGACTTCGCGATCGTGTCATCAACATAGACCTCGATCTTCTTGTGAATCATATCATGAAAGAGAGTCACCATCGCCCACTGATAGGTTGCCCTAGCATTTTTCAATCCAATGGGCATCACCTTATAACAAAAAGTCCCCCACGGTGTTATAAAAGTATTTTTATCCATGTCCTTTAAGGCCATTTTTATTTGGTTGTACCGGGAGAAGCCATCCATGAAGGAAAAAATAGAATACTGAGCAATATTATCAACTAACACGTCAATGTGAGGGAGCGGGAAATCACCTTTCAGGCTTGATCTATTCAGATCTCTATAATCAACACACATCCTTACCTTTCCATCCTTCTTAGGTACGTGAACAATATTAACAACCCACAAAGGATAATTTGTGACAGCAAGAAAATCGACATCCAACAGTTTATGAACCTCCTCTTTGATCTTGACAGCCATGTCAGGTCTCGTTCTTCTTAACTTATGTTTGACCGGAGGACACTCTTCTTGGAGAGGAAAACGATGTACCACAGTGTATGTACCAAGCCTGGGCATGGGTTAGTAAGACCAAGCGAAGATATCCATATACTCTCAGAGCATTTCAACCAATAATCTCTTAACACTGTCTTCCAAGGAAGCCTCAATTCTTATTTCCTTCTTAACATCCTCGGTGCCCAGATTGACAACTTCAGTATCCTCCTAATGAGGCAAAATGATCCTTTCCTCTTGTTTCAGAAGTCTGGCTAATTCCTCAGGCAGTTCGCAATCTAAGTTAGTCTCTTCTTCATCTTGATAAATGGGATTATCAAAGTCATATTGAGCTATAGCTTAATCATGATCTGTGGAATATGAGATAAGAGACATGCATGAGGGATGTTTTATGTTTATTATGAACGCAACAAATAAACACAAACACGTTGCCATTTTTCCGTTAATAAATGTAAAAACAAAAAAAAAGGAAAAATAGGGATCAAAACATTTGAATGCAAAAACATCCTTTATTTATGATGGTATTGAAAATAAAAATAGAGAGGCCCTACAAATGGGCCACTACGTCTTAGGCAGAACGTAGGACTTAACATATGCAAAAAAAACAAATAATAAATCAATCTTCATGGGTGATTGGAATGATTTCTTCAGCACTCCAATTGCACAATTCTTGACTAGGAACACATAGACGGATCCAGGCATCCAATTGCACAATTCTGTCAAAAATCACCCCAACACTGGTGAACCTGACAAGTCCTCTATACTTCGGAGGGTCTTATGATGAATTGGATGGCTTGTAACCCAAGCCAAACTTGTCTTGCTTTAGGGGAACCTCAAGAACCTGGCCCCACCTCTGAGAGCCACCGGACTCAAACATTGCACGCGCTTCCTTGAATAAAGACATCGAAACTTCAAGACTTTTAACCTCCACAGGAGGCTCTTTCTGAATCTAAGCAGCTTCAAAGTCTTGGAAAAGATTTTCGTTAATCTCTCCATCAACTTCCGCATATTTTAATTTCGATAAATGGCTGACCATTATATCCTCTTCTCCGCAAACTGTGACCGTCTTACCTTCCACCATATACTTCAATTTTTGATGCAAAGTTGACGTTACTGCCCCACCAGCATGTATCCAAGGACGTCCTAGCAAACAACTATAGATCGGCTTAATGTCCATGATATAAAACTTTTTATCAAACACCTCAAGCCCAACTTGAATTGGCATCACTACTTCTTCAAATACTGATCTCTTGGATCCACCGAACGCTTGCACCAAAAGATCACTAGGCCTGCAGATCAGCCCCTGCATATCAAGCTTCATTAAAGCTTTCTTTGGCAGCACATTTAGTGAACACCCTGAATCAACTAAAACATGTGACAACAATGAACCTCTGCACTACATGGAAATATGCAAGGCATGGTTATGCTTCCTTCCAGCAGGTGTTAAGTCAAAATCAGTAAAGCCCAAACCATTTCCGGCATTAACATGTGCCACCACACCTTCCAGTTGAGCAACCAAAATTTCTTGAGGCACATAAGCTGTATTCAATATCTTTAACAAAGCATTATGATGCACTTTTGAATACAGCAACAAAGATAGAACATAGATTTTTTATGGTGTTTGATTCAGATGGTCAATAATTTTGTTAATCACTCTTGCGGATCAATCTCATAAATTCTTTTGCATCCTTGGAAAACAAATTATCACCAGATTGTTGTTGCACAACATCCTCAAAAACTAACTTCCCTTTACCTTAGTCTGACTTGTCAACATTAACCTCTGGTGGAAAGAAAACTCTACCATTGCGTACGATACCTCCAGCACCAACTATATTGTCAACGGTGGACCCCACATCTAAAGAACCAAATAGCTCTTATTTCTGTCTGTTGCAAAATACTTCATCCCCATAATTCTATGGGATTGCCTTAGTACTCTCGAACAGAACTGGTCCGAGAATAATGATGATTACAAGTGCCTGTCGTGCTGGCGCTGAATTATTTATAGTTCTGTAAGGGATCGAAATTGTTGTAGTTTCTTTTCCATCATCACTAGCCTTATCCTCAACATCAACTCTATAAAACTACAGACATCTGTTATTCATCAATCTTTGTATGCCACTTCTTAAAATATCACAACCTTCTGGCTACAATTCACATCCCTGACAATCAAAAGAACAACCCGAGAAAAAATCCCCTTTCAACAATCTCTCTTTGATAAAACTCAGAGGAGTCTTCAACTCATTTTCATCCGTCACTAGATTTAACCTCTCCCCATCTTCAATGGTGTTTGCTCTTGCTATCCCCTGATTCGGCATCAGATTCTAATTAACATTAGGCCTCTCATTGGTGAAATTGATAGCTTTGGAATCAAGCAAGTCTTGCACTTTGTGCTTGAATGCTTTACAGTTGTCAATATTATGTCCCGGAGCACCAGAATGAAATTCACACCACACATTTGCATCGTACCCTGGTGGAGGAGCACCAGTAAGAGGTGCCAGAGTCCTCTTCTGTATTAACTGTAACTGAAGAGAATGTTGTAACAATTAGGAATACAACATAGGCGGAGTTTCAAACTACCTATTCGCCATTCTCGGCCTATCAGGATACCGGCGAGTGATAACACAAAATCATATCGTTTATTTGGCTTGATTTACATGCATTTATTTGTGACTATTGTTAATTTATCTTGATTTACGTTCCCTTATGCGGTTAATTTACTTTGTTTTGCATATTATGGAGAATTTGGATTAAAGGAAGGAAAAGAGAGAAGAAAAACATAAAATAACAGAGAAATGGAATTTGCGCGTGTGACGCTCGTCACAGCATCATCACGGTCGCCACGTACATGAAGGTCGTCACAGAGCAACATGATCGTCACATTCGTCATGCCCATCACAGATTCATCACGATCGCCATGCTCTCAAAACAGATCAACGTCAAACACAGAAGTGGCCACAAGCACGTTCAACTTAATCTCCTCCTACACTTTCTCCACTAACTGCCCACTACTGGAGGTTACTTCCACTTTCCCCATAACTCATGCATGATCTCTAGAAGTTGAGAAAGGAAATATCTCCTATAAATAGGCCTGAGATTCACAGCATTTAGGGGGAGGCTTCGACGTATCGAAGTGCTGCCAGAAGTTATACTGAAGTTATTTTATTTCTTTTATTTCATTTCCGTTTTCCCTTTAGTTTAGAGCATTGTATTTCTGCAATTTTATTTCGCCAAAGTAGAATCCTGCCGACATTGTGGAGGACTACTCTTCAATTTCAGTACTACTTTCCAGGTTCTTATTAATTGAATTATTCCTTTATTTTCTGTCATAATGTATGTTTTATCATGTTGCTGTTTATGTTTATTTCCGTTTGATTTAATTACCATGTCTAGCTAAACCGCATAAGTCGGTATGTAATAAATTAGTAGGACAATTCGATAGTAACCGGTGCCATCCTTTTTACAAACACTCTTCTGGCTGTTAGTTTTTAATCTAATATTTCTGAATAAACCTTCGTCGCGACAGCGAGAAATTATTTACAGTAGTTTTGCCATGAAAGTGGGAAATTCATTAAGGTACGAATCGGCATGCGAAAGCTGGGATTTGGACCGGATAGTAAAAACTGGGCATTTATTTTAAATACAACGAAAGCGCTTTAAAAGAAATCAGAACTTAGTTGTTTTCGAAAAGTGATTTTAACCCTGAATGGGACAGCGAAAGCGTACATTCCACCTTAGAGTCATGACTAGAGTCAACAACCATCGTGATGCAAAGGTCTTTAAACGAGTATTTTCTCCTGAAAAATGTTTGCAAAGACTAAAAAGCACTGGCGACCTATCGAATCCCCGAAAACTAAAGCATTACATACCGATATCCCTTTACTGCTTTTATTTCCTCTAAATTTAATTTCATTCGCATTTAAATTTCCTAATTCCATTAGCCTTAGCTTTACGCCGCGACAATAGATAACGGTAGGTTGACATTTGTCTCTGTGGGTTCGACAATCTTTTATATTACTTCGATATTTTCGTGCACTTGCGGATGCATCAAGTTTTTGGCGTTGTTAAGTGGCCATGGAAATCGAAGACTATTCAAAGTTCGATCGAGGAACCATTCTTGAAAGAACCACCATGAGTACTGGCACTCCTTGGTCGTCAAGCTATCGACGTTAGACAAAGCGTTGTGTGGGAGGCAACCCACAAGGCCTTTATTTTAAGCTATTTGTTTAAATTTGCAGAAAATAAAGAAATGTATCGCTTGCTACGTTTTAGCCACATCTAGGCGAAGATTCTAGAATTACACAAATGAAGTGTCGCTACTGCAAAAATCAGCGCCGGCTGACAGAAGAGTCGCCACCGTGCGTTATTTATCCCAATGGAGGGAAAGGAAACGCTCGAAGTAAACCTCGCAAAAAACGGGAAAGGTATGGTCATCGCAACCAAAACCTGGATTCGGGAGTCGGTTACGCAAGGGGAAGTTATTAGCACCCCTCACGTCCGTCGTACTCGACGGGATCCACGCCTGGTGTTTATAAGGAAAAGGGTGTGTTTATCTATCTACGCTAGTGGTCAGTCTGAAAAGAAAAGAAAAGGACAGGACTCGACAGAACATACGTTGTCCTGGGCCTACGTACTCCCTCGTGCAATGGGAAAGTCAGAGTCAACGTAGTTCGACTACCTACGTCTAGACGGGGGGAAGGTTGCTCGCCAGGACATCGCGTCTAGTGCCTACGTACTTCCACACAGCATGGAAGATCAGAGCAAACGTAGTTCGGGCTACGCTCGACACAAGCTGTTCAAGTGTTTTTTATGGGAGAATGCACCTTAACCAAGGGTTTTCACAGTCCATGAGGACAAAAGGTTTTGAGGTTTGTTCAAATCTTTTGACGGAAGAAATGAATTAACTTTTATTTTATCCTTTATTGAGTGTTTTTCTGTTGTTTTGAGAGAGGAAAGAGACACCCTAAAACTATGGTTGAAAGGGGGAATCTACCTAATGTTATCATGCCTGGTTAACCAACCTAATGTCTATCATAATTCCTCCGCAACGGAGAAGTTAGAGCTCCTAAGAGATCATGGAAATAGAACTAAACAGCAAACAGGAATCACTGCAAAGTAAAGAAATACTGAAACTATGCATGAATGCAACAACCAAACAATCAAGGCACAAGGGCCACAAACCACAGAGGCAAGGGAGCTCAGCTCTACCAAATACCAACAAGCAAAGCCACTCAATAACAATCAAGCAGAAGGAGGACCACCTCAACTTCTCATGCACACAAAGCCTATTTCTAAGATGCACCTATCTCAGAAATATCTATATGAACCCCTAAGTCTAATGCAGCACAGCACCACACAAGTTAATCAACACAAAGAGAAGGCTAACCAGCCTGGCAAACCCCTATCCAAAAGCAAGAAACTACCCCTGAGCTGGACCCCTAGACAAAACCATAATCAAACCCCTGAACAAAGCCCCTAATCAAACCCCTGAGCAAAAGCCCTGCACTAAACCTTAATCAAATCTCTAAGCAAAGCCCTAAAGCAAACCCCTACACAAGAGAAATCAAACCTAGTCTTCAAGCTTCAAGACAAGCTTACCAAAGAAAGGGAGCTAAGTAGACAGACCCATAGTGCCTTCCTCAAGAAAGTACTAGGAGGCTTCTACTTAGGAATCATATCCCATGCGGCTCAACAACTGTGAACAGTTTACATTCCTCCTCAGGAGAAACTAAACTCACATGAAGGCTCCAACATCATTGGATACTTAAGAACACCTACATGAACTAAGGGAACTAAGTGAGCAGACCCATAGTGCCTTCCTCTGGAAAATACTAGGGGGCTCCCACTTAGGATCATATCCCATGTGGCTCAACAACTATGATCGGTTTACATTCCTCCTCAGGAGAAACTAAACTCACATGAAGGCTCCAACATCATTGGATACTTAAGAAATCCTACCTGAACTAAGGGAACTAAGTGAACAGACCCATAGTGCCTTCCTCTGGAAAATACTAGGGGGCTTCCACTTAGGAATCATATCCCATGTGGCTCAACAACTGTGAACGGTTTACATTCCTCCTCAGGAGAAACTAAACTCACATGAAGGCTCCAACATCATTGGATACTTGAGAAATAGGTGAGAAGAAAGAATGAAAGACATCCATAGTGCCTTCCTCAGGAAAGTACCATAAATTTCCCTCAAACTTCAGGATCTCAAACCTCACAGAAAGAGAGCAAGCTCCTAGACTAAGTCTTAAATCCATGCATCCTTGCAAGCTCCATCAAGTATTCACCCAGCCTCCATCTTCCAGAAGATACCACAGGCCCTCAAACCAAAAGAAACTATCTCTAAAGTTCAACCACAGTTGAACTTCAAAGTCAGAAGCCCTCAAGACTTCTCCTATTCTCAAGCTCAAGCAAAAATAACAGAACACCTTCTGAAAATCCACCAAAAATCTAGGGGAAACCTACATGCTTCTATGATCCCAAGATCAAATCTCAAAGCCTAAGTCAACTTCTAAGGCTACTAAACAATCCCTAACATGTGAATGGTCAAGGGTTAACCAGCAAGTGGAAGGTCCCTAATCATCTACCCTAAACCAGAATGAAATACCATCCAAAAATTCTATGAAAAATCTAAGGGGAGCACGCATTAGTCTAGTACAACATACTAAAAAAGAAAAGCAAAATTCATTACCAAATGAGAGAAATAAAATCAGCAAGGCAGACACATCACAAATCAATATTCAAAACCAATTAAAATGCAAAAAATGCAATAAAAATGAAAATGCATGATCAATTTTATATTTTTGCACTATAAAATTCTAAATTGAATTATGAACCTATAGAAAAAAGAAGGGAATTAATTGGATACTCCTACTATTTTTTATGAATTATTTTCTAACATGATACAAAATGAAGAAAATAAAGGAAATTAAAAGAAAATAAACAAGGAGGCGGGTGGCAATAGCAAAACGCCCCAGTTATTCCAGACTGGGCCCAAATATGGGGGGGGGGGGGGGGGCGATCAGCAATTGGGACAAAGGCCCAAACCAAATCTCAAAATTCTTTCCACATTCAGGGGGTGGTATAGCGAGCAACAGGGGATGATTCATAGCAATCCGGACATGGGCTTAACCCAATCTAAACCCTAACCCAACTACCAATTAACAAAACCATCTTCTTCCCAAAAAAAACTCGTCTACTGTTCATCCCCTAAACCCTAACGCGCCGTTCTCTTCTCTGAAATTCTCTCTCAAACCCTCTTCTCTTCCTATCAGAAACCTCTCAAACACTAACACCTCTTGAACAAAACTTAGCCAAAATCAACTATCAAACATGAAAAAAATCTTCGTCTCAAACTCTCGGTTCGAAAATCATCCTCACAGTTCTTGATCTAAACTCATCACCATGGATCTAGCTAACCCTAACTGCAAACAGTTGAATGAGTCGAGAAGGGAATGAATAAACCTGGAGACGATGAAGGCTACGACGCTTCTGGAATCAATGACGAAATGCGAAAGAGAAACCGTCAAAGATCTTGAAGAACGATCTTGACTGTTGAAGGTTCAGCTGACGACTTTGAAGATCTTGGAGGGATTCGTTGGAGAATTTTGAGGAAAATCTGGAAGTGTAAACCGAAGACCTATGAGGATCTTGAAGATCTTCGAACTTCCTGACGTAACGTTCTTGTAATCTCCTGGAAAACTGCAGAATATTGAAGGTTCGTTGAAGGATTTCGAGTCTCTACGAGGATCTTCACAAGGAGGTGGATGAACCGTTGAAGATCTTGAAGCCTGATGGATTTCTGGAAATCTTTGATGTTTCTGATGAGCAAGATGAAGATCTGGAGATTGTTCGTGATGAGTATTCTAGAGTTTCTTTGAGGTTTTCGGCAATGGATGAATTTTCCGGTGGACTTGGTTGAGTTTTCCGGCGAGTTGTTGATGAAGGTGGACGGAGAAGATTGGATGAAACTTGGATTGCTGGGAAATTTGCAGATTCCGGCGAGATTACCGGCTCCCGGTGACCGTTGCGGTGGAGGAAGGCGTCCGGGCCGGCGGCTGCATGGCCAGCGATTGGGGGGAATTGAGTGGGATCCAGGTGGCACCGGGGAAGATTGAGAGAGAGACGCGTGTCTCGGAGGAAGGAGAGGGAGTAGGCACGTGTGGAGTGTGCTGGCAGGGACTGGGTTCTTCGATTGAAACGTGGCAAGAGGGGGAGAGCTTCAGAATGAGACGCGTGGGGCCCTTTATAGGCGGGCCACGTGGACCTGGGACTGGGCCTCCACGAATTGCCACACGGCCCATGAATTAAGACTGATTAATGATGATGATTAACGAGCAATTAAGACCAAAGATCACCTAATTAACTAGTTAACTAAACCTAACTAATACTGAATTAAAACTAACTAAGACTTAAAACTGAAATTAAGACTTAAACGAAAACTAAAAATAGTAATTAAATCTAAATGAAAACAAATCTAATCTAATTAACCCTGATAAACTCTAATTAAAATCTAACTAAATGATTAAGATCTAATTAATCTCTATCAAATTCTAATTAAATCTAAAAAACTATTACCCTCTATTAATTCCTATTTAAATCTTAACTAATAAAACTAAACAATCTATTAAAGTTCTATTTAATATCTATAAAAAAATACAATGATTTGTTCTAAAAATCTATTTAACTATTTATTAAAACTATATTCAATATCTAAAAAAATGATTTATTCCCAAATCTATTATCTATTAATATCTATAAAAAAATAAAAGAAAAACTCCATTAATTTCTATTTAAAAATCCTAATAAAAGAAATGATCACATTAAAAATTCTATTTAATATCTAAAGGAAGGATTTAGACCTATTTAAAATGATTAAAGCTAAAAAATATTAAAAGAAATCTATCTAAAATTCTGAAAAATCTATAAAACCTATTTAAAATCTACAAAAGGCTATTAAATCCTTAAAAAAATGCGAACAGAGACAAATAACCAACATAAAAGAGAGCGCGAGACCAGATCGAAGCAAAACAGTAAACCCGGACACCAAGAATCTCCAAAATCACTGCGTAAGCCGAAAACACCTAGGAAGCGCGTGACTCCTCAAAATAAATTCCGATTATCCGAACTGGTCTGAGATACCCGAAAAGCGACAGCAGGGCTGTAATCCTGATAAAATCACCATGATTGAGGAAATGCACTATATGCAGTATGTAAATGCGAATGCGAAATGCGAAAATGAGCCGAAACGTAAATCAGGAGCGGGACCCGGTTGGTCAAATTTTAGGGTGCAACAGCTGCCCCTATTCAAACGGCTTGGACCCGACTGGATGAAGAGCGAACGGCCTTCAGATATTCGAGGTACGAGACGGTTGAATACCAATAAACCCTGAAATTTGCCAACCGCAAAAATAAATTGCGCTTACCCCTGCTTGGGGAGAATTAACCAGGGAACTGATTTCTGTTGCCACAGCGACAACTAAACACCCATCCATCAACCTGCTTATGAAATAATCTAATATTGTCCACAGACCATCCCATTCCGAAGAAGTGAACGTACACTAACCAGTGAGAAATTGATGATCTCTCTTATCAACCTTTCGTATCCGAAGAAACGAGCAAACGCTAAACAGCGAGAAAATGTTGATTTCACTTACCAACCTTCCGTTCGTACCTGAACGAGCATCCACTAAACAGCGAGAAAATGTTGATTTCACTTACCAACCTTCCGTTCGTACCTGAACGAGCAGCCCTGCGGGGACACGAGAAACTTAACCAAGCAACTCTGAGAGGAAAATTCTGACGACAGCCGTCAAATACCTATTCTGGCAATAGATATCCTGAAAACACTCCGCTGGGGAAATTGGAAACTTAACCAAGCACCTCGTTGAAGTAACACCCAGCTGGAGAATATAACTCTGTTGGGGAACCTACGGGTAACCACCCAAAAATCTGCTTTACCATCTTCTAATGCTGACACCACAGCATCCTGAGAAGGACTCAACTGGGGGGAAAAAGGTGCTTGACCAAGCAAACTCGGCTAGGGGAATATGACATGACGAACATGACCCCTGCGTGTCTAGCCCCCCACGTAATCCCCGTAACATGATGAACACGATCACTGCGGGCCTTGCGCGACCAACCTCTTGACAGGAGGAAACACGATCACTGCGTACTTTTCACCACAATCCTCTTGACAGGAGGAAACACGATCACTGTGCGCCCTGTGTCGCAAACCAAACATACCGGATGAATACGATCACTGCGTACTTTACATTACGATCCTCTTGACAGGAGGAAACACGATCACTGCGTACTTTACACCACAATCCTCTTGACAGGAGGAAACACGATCACTGCGCGCCCTGTGTCGCAAACCAAACATACCGGATGAATACGATCACTGCGTACTTTACATTACGATCCTCTTGACAGGAGGAAACACGATCACTGCGCGTCTTGGCGTTGCAAACAAAACCCCAGGATGAATACGATCACTGCGTACTTTCCCACAAATCCCCACAACATACCGATGACCATGATCACTGCGTGCCCTGCGCCACAACTCTCTTGACAGGAGAAGACACGATCACTGCGCGTCCTGTGCCGCAAACAAAACATACAGGATGAATACGATCACTGCGTATCCTTTGTCGCAAACCAAACATATGCACATCTCTGTGACCCACGATCTCACTTATCGACAGAGAAAATACACCTGAAGTTGGACGGGTAATCAATCCTGCTTACGTTTCCAAATGCACATGTTTGATAATGTCGTAATGCTTTCATACTGCATGGAAATGCTACGTGTTCGTGTAAAATGCAAGTGCTTATGATGCATGCTTATGCAAAGGATTACTTCAGCAAAATAAATGCTGAAGACAAATTGGATCCGCCGGGGATAACCAGAATACTACCGGAACACTTCCAACAATATAAATGCTGGAAAGATGAACTAACTCCTTTGGGGATAACCATCCTGCTGGGAAAGTAGCTCACAACCTCATAACTTCAAACTCTACTGAAAATGATCGTTCTGACGAGGAAGGATCAACCTGTTGGGGAAAGAGAAAAGCAATCCTGGAAAATGCTTTCAGAAGGTGTCAACACTCTGATTACGCCCTGTGGGGATAATTCATCCTGCTATCACTGAGCTGGGGATTGACCGGTGTGCTCTGATTCGCACTACACCAGAAACTCTTTGGGGAAGTTAATCATATCCGTCTCGACCCTTGCTGGGGATGACTTTGCTCTGCTTGATAAGCCAATTCTGAACTACTGAAGATACATTGATCTTTTCCTTTGACGCAACCCCCACTCTCCTGGGGAAATAACATTCAATTTTGCATGGGGCGACTTCACTGGGGAAAGACACAACATTCATCCTCTGGAGAGGGTACTAGCCTGCCATTGACTATGGTGGGGAACTTTGCGAGCTTTTGAATACCTGCAAAAAGTCAACAAGCAAACACAAGACAATCTATGCGAAAGGAAAACATCTTGGTAATCACCCATGACAACCATTCAGGTAATTTCCGGTTTTAACAATCATCGGCCGAGGCCTGCCTGTTTACACATATGTAAGTTTTATCAAAAACATCAGCGTTTTTTACAAACAAAACTGTAAAAGTTAAAACCAAAGTCACACACTACACTGAATAACACACTTTATTGATAACGACCTGAAAATAGGCAAGATTTGTACATCAGACGCAACTCCTGAAAAGAGGTAGTCACACATAAACAAAATGCAGAAATGTACAAAGATACAGAATAAAATTTGTACACATGTCGGCAGCGTGTTACAGACGAACACCATGAGTTGATCCTCCTATGACTCGCCGGACTCTGACGCTTTCCCGATCTCTGTCTTCGGAAGAGATTGCTTTGGATAGCCGACCCCCCAAATTCTCCCAAACCACTAGATAATCTAACTTGGACCGCAGTCATTTGCTTCTCAAATCCCTAACTTTTGCGTGAATCGCCCTTTGCGGGTTTTCAATTCACCGGGATACCCCTTTTTGCCGAAGCCGCCCAGTGTAGGTTTTCAACTTCGCGGGTGTACATTTTTTCATTTTATCCCTAACTTTTTCCCGAACCGTTTTATTCTGTTTTTTGGTTCGCCGGGATGCCCCATTTTTGCCTGGACTCTCTTTTTACTTGTCCAGCGGGTCAATTTTTTAAGCAAAGTATTTTTTGACTGCGTCCGAGTTCACAGGGGACGAAAAGTCTTCACCATCCATGGTGGATAACAATAAGGCTCCTCCGGAGAAGACCTTTCTCACGACGTATGGACCTTCATAATTGGGAGTCCATTTGCCCCTGTGATCTGATTGCGGTGGGAGAATCCTCTTCAGCACAAGATCACCCGTCTGAAAGCTTCGAGGTTGAATCTTCTTGTCAAACGCTTTCTTCATCCGGCTCTGATACAACCTACCATGTGCAATTGACGCCAGTCTCTTCTCATCTATCAAGCTCAGCTGGTTCAATCTGTTTCTCACCCATTCTACCTCATCAAGCTGAACATCAAGTAAAACCCTCAAAGATGGTATCTCAACCTCCAATGGCAGGACTGCCTCCATGCCATACACTAGTGAGAATGGAGTTGCCCCGGTTGATGTACGCACCGTCGTGCGATAACCGTGCAAAGCAAACGGCAACATCTCATGCCAATCCTTATATGTTACCACCATCTTCTGAACAATCTTCTTTATGTTCTTGTTGGCCGCTTCGACAGCGCCATTCATCTTGGGTCTGTATGGAGATGAATTATGATGCTCGATCTTAAACTCCCGACAAAGATCCTTCATCATCCTATTGTTCAAGTTCGAACCATTATCAGTAATGATCCGTTCAGGAATACCGTATCTGCAAATTATATCCCTCTTGATAAATCTGGCCACCACCTGTTTCGTCACATTGGCGTAAGATGCTGCTTCCACCCACTTTATGAAGTAATCGATCGCGACTAGGATGAAGCGATGCCCATTAGAAGCAGTAGGCTCAATCTTGCCAATCATATCAATTCCCCACATGGAGAAAGGCCACGGAGAAGCCATAACATTCAGTGGACTGGGTGGCACATGGATCTTATCAGCATAGAGCTGGCACTTGTGACACCGCTTGGCGAACTTGAAACAGTCCATTTCCATCGTTAACCAATAATACCCCGCCCGCAACAACTTTCGGGTCATAGCATGCCCACCAGCATGTGTACCAAAAGTTCCTTCATGGACCTCTTCCATGAGTAAATTGGCTTCCTTCTTGTCTACACACCGGAGGAGCACCAAATCATGGTTCCTTCTATACAGAACGCCGTCGGGATTCAGATGGAAGTTGCCTGCTAATCTCCTTAGAGTCTTCTGATCACGACTGGATGCCCCAGCCAGATATTCCTTGTTCTTCAGGAAATTCTGTATGTCGAAATACCAAGGTTTATCGTCAGATGCTTCATCAATTACAAACACAAAGGCCGGCCTATCAAGGCGAGATATGACAATCCTGGGAGCCTCATTCCAGTAGTTGACCTTATACATCGAGGATAATGTTGCAAGGGCGTCTGCCATTTGATTCTCCGCCCGAGGCACATGATGAAACTCCACTTTATCAAAGAAAGGTAACAACCTTCGAGCATAATTCATGTACGGTACCAGATTAGATTGGCGTGTCTCCCACTCTCCCTTAATCTGAGTCACCACCAATGCTGAATCCCCATACACGTCCAGATTCTTGATCCTCAGATCGACAACCTCCTCCAACCCCATAATACAAGCTTCGTACTCGGCTTCGTTGTTCGTCACTGGAAAAGTCAATCTGGCCGTAAACGGGATGTGCGACCCGTGGGGAGTTGTAATGGTTGCTCCAATCCCACTACCGTACGAATTGACAGCCCCATCAAAAATCAATTGCCACTGGGAACTCCGCTCAGGACCCTCACCAGGCAACGGCTCATCACAATCATTAGCCTTCAAGTACATTATGTCCTCATCAGGAAACTCAAACTTCATAGGCTGATAATCCTCAATTGGCTGTTCGGCAAGATATTCGGACAGAACACTTCCCTTAATGGCCTTCTGGGAAACATACTGGATATCGTATTCTGTCAATACCATTTGCCATCTAGCAATCCTTCCAGAGAGCGCTTGCTTTTCAAACACATACTTGATCGGATCCATCTTCGATATCAGCATGGTTGTATGGTTCAGCGTGTACTGTCTTAGACGTTTGGCAGCCCACGCCAATGCACAACACGTCTTTTCGAGCATAGAGTATCGAGATTCACAATCCGTGAACTTTTTACTCAAGTAGTAAATTGCATGCTTTTTCCTTTCTGTCTCGTCATGTTGACCGAGAACACAACCCATGCTGTTCTCAAGAACCGTCAGATACATAATCAGTGGTCGTCCCTCTACTGGGGGTATTAACACCAGAGGTTCCTGCAAGTATTCTTTTATCTTTTCAAATGCCCTTTGGCAATTGTCGTTCCAGACCACCGCTTGATCTTTCTTTAACAGTTTGAACAAAGGTTCACACGTGGTCGTTAGGTGAGAGATGAACCTAGCAATGTAGTTCAACCTCCCTAAGAATCCACAGACTTCTTTTTCTGTTCTCGGTGTTGGCATCTCTTGTATTGCTTTTATTTTTGCAGGATCGACCTCGATTCCTTTCTTGCTCACAATGAACCCCAGTAGCTTCCCGGATCTCACTCCGAAGGTACACTTGTTAGGATTCAGCCTCAGCCTGAACTTCCTCAGCCTCTTGAACAACTTCAGCAGATTAACCAGATGTTCTTCCTCTGTTTGAGACTTGGCAATCATGTCATCGACATACACCTCAATCTCTCTGTGCATCAGGTCGTGAAAGAGCGTTGTCATAGCCCGCTGGTACGTTGCCCCAGCATTTTTCAAACCGAAGGGCATCACCTTATAACAGAAGGTTCCCCACGGGGTGATAAAGGTCGTTTTTTCCATATCCTCCGGAGCCATTTTGATCTGGTTGTACCCCGAAAATCCATCCATGAAAGAGAATACCGAAAACTGAGTTGTATTGTCAACTAACACGTCAATATGCGGCAGCGGGAAATCATCTTTCGGGCTCGCTTTGTTTAGATCCCTATAATCAACACACATTCGAACCTTGCCATCTTTCTTTGGCACAGGCACGATATTAGTGACCCAAGTGGGATAAGTGGTGACAGCCAGGAACCCAGCATCCCATTGCTTCTGCACTTCTTCCTTTATCTTTACAGCCATGTCAGGACGAGTCCTTCTGAGTTTCTGCTTCACAGGCGGACAATCTTCCCTCAACGGCAGACGATGAACAACCATATCGGTATCCAAACCCGGAATGTCCTCGTAGGACCAAGCAAATATATCACTGTATTCACGCAGCATCTCAATAAGCTCTTGCTTGATGTCAACCTGCAACGCGGCCCCTATACGGATATTCCTGACGCATTCTTCAGACCCTAAATTGACAATATCAATCTCTTTCTGGTGAGGCATAATGACTCTCTCCTCTTGCTTCAACAATCGACTCAGCTCTTCTGATAAGTCACTATCCTCAACAATCTCCTCCTCAGCTTGGAAGATCGGATGCTCGAAGTCTAAACGAGTCATAGGAAGTCTTTGGTCGATGTCATCTGAAAATTCATGAATCCTGCGAGGGAAACGGTTAAGTGCTTCAAAATGATATACAAGCAAAATACATAACCACGCTGCCATTTTATTGCAAAATAAAAAACAAAAAGAAAAGGATCACAACATTTGAATGTAAAAAACGTCGTCATTTATTGATCATGCAAACATACAGGTAAACAGTTAGGCCCTAAGACGAGGTCAACGATGCCCCGGGCAAGGCATGTGATCATACAATGATTGAAAAAAAACAACACATTACTGTTTGGTGACTTGGATGACATCCTGGATGGACCAGTTGCACAGGCTTTGCCCCGGCGTGCTGGGTCGAATCCATGCGTCCATGTCGCAGTCGCTACCCACTTCCTCTGTGTCAGACATGACATTAATCCTTTCAAAGCTAACTCCTCCGGGCGTGAACACCACAGGTCCATTGTACTTAGGCGCACTCTGTGAGGGAGATGGGCGGTACCCCAAGCCATACCTATCTTGCTTTACTGGGATGTCCAGAACCTGCCCCCACTTCTGAGTCTCTCCTGCTTGTACCAACGCCTTGCCTTCTTTATATGAGGAGACGGCCACCTCTTGTCCTTCACTCTTTACCGGAGTTTCTTCTTAAACTTCACCCCTTCGAACGCCTGACACAGTGTTCATTAATCTCTCCATCTACCTCCACGTATTTGAAGGAAGACAAATGACTGACTAAGATATCTTCTTCGCCACACACCGTCACAATACTCCCCTCAACCATATACTTCAGCTTCTGATGGAGCGTAAAAGTTACTGCCCCAGCGGCATGAATCCAAGGTCTCCCGATCAAACAGCTATATGCAGGCTGGATATCCATGATGTAAAACACTGTATCAAACACCTCTGGACCTACCTGGATAGGTAACGTTACGGACCCTTATATCGACCTCTTTGTTCCGTCAAAGGCCCTCACCACCAAATCACTAGGTGTGCACAACAACCCACGGGTATCCAATTTCAACAGGGATTTCTTTGGTAACACATTCAACGAGGACCCAGTGTCTACCAGCACATGGGATAAAATAGTGCCCCGGCATTCGATAGATATGTGTAAAGCATTATTGTGATCACGCCCTCTAGGCGTTAGGTCAAAATCCGTGAATCCCAAACCATGCCCAGCACTAACATGTGCCATAACTCCCTCCAGCTGATTAACTGAAATCTCTTGCGGCACGAAGGATGTCTCAAGTACCTTCAACAGGGCATTTCTATGCGCCTCAGAACACAACAACAGCGATAATATGGAGATCTTTGACGGGGTCTGCTGCAGGTGATCTACGATCTTGTAGTCACTTTTGCGAATCAATCTCATGAATTCTTCCACATCTTTGGTTATCGGTTCTTTCTCCTTACTCCCCGAAGGTTCCCCCTCAACAACTTTGTTCTTACCCCTGGCGAGCCTCTCTGCCTCGACCTCAGGTGAAGTGAAAATTCTCCCGCTCCGGGTTATACCACCCGCTCCCACTATGTTATCTACAGATCCCGCTGGCGGATCATTCAAGTCAATCTTTTCCCCATTGCAATACACCTCAGCACCGTAGCACCACGGGACTGCCTTTGTGCTCTCATAAGGGACTGGTTTAGCCTTGGTAATAGTAATGGTCGGCCTTTTCGATGATGCCGAAATCGTCACTGATTTGAACGGAATGGTGATCGTAGCAACCTCACTGCGCTCTTTTTCAGATTCTGTCTCAACAAACTTCTCTCGCCCCACAGACCTGTCAAACTGCAGGATTCCTTCATCAATCAAACCTTGAACTCCCCTTTTCAACTTCTCACAGCCCCCAGGTTGAACCAAACAGTCAGCACACTCTTCACTGCATCCGGGATAGGCACCTCCTTTTAATAAGCGCTGCTTTACATAACTCAAAGGGGTTTTCAGCTTGCTCACTTCCGAAACCAAGTCCAACTCATCATCTGTCAGGATTGCATTGGCCCCAGCCCCACCATGCTTGGGCATTGGCTGTTGCGTGATATTGGGACCGTCCTTCCCGAAGTTAATAGCCGTACTATCAAGCAAATCCTGTACTTTATGCTTGAAAGCTAGGCAATTTTCAATGTTGTGCCCTGGTGCACCCGAATGGAAGTCACAATGCTCATTGATATCATACCCGGCTGGTGGATGGCCGGTTGGTGGTGCTAAGGTCCTCTTCTCGACTAGCTGCAATTTCAACAAAGCTTGAAGAAGTTTTGCATATGATACCGGCGGTACCTCGAATACTCTCCTCGATCGCGGGTTCTGAAAGCTGCGCTGATTATTGTTTGGCTGCTACTGAGCTTGCTGCTGTGGTTGTTGTCTCTGCTGCTGAGAAGGCCCTGGAATGGTTACACTTGCAACCTGCGACTGCTGATGCCAGTTCTGACCTCTATTTCTCCGTCGAGCATTGTATACAGCGTTGGTATCACCCTGCCTTTTACCACCAAACGTCTTCTTATTACCTCCTGCGGAACTGGATTCACCCGCTTGAATTTTACCAATCTTCACTCCGTTTTCAATGCGCTCCCCCATCAAGATCAACTCAGAGAAGGTGCTCATCGAAAAATTGAGCAACCGGCCATAGTACATTCCAGAGAAAGTTCCTATGAACATATCCATCATTTCGCGCT
>CAWUDS030002219.1:8667437-8725900 GCA_963859935.3 Lathyrus sativus | reverse complement strand
CTCCCTCTCCCACAGCAATAATCACAATAATATAGTGCTGAAAGTAAATGCGGAAAGGTAAAGGTGCGGAAAAGTAAAGCACACATGCACAACACCCAACAGATAAACACCCAAGCGCTAGGATTGAATCGCGTAGGGGATGGGAAACGGTCCCAGCATAAGGGATGGGAAAAGTCCCTAGATGCTAACAAGTCCCCAGCAGAGTCGCCAGCTGTCGCTACTGCGAAAATCGGCGCCAGCTGACAGAAGAGTCGCCACCGTGCGTTATTTATCCCAATGGAGGGAAAGGAAACGCTCAAAGTAAACCTTGCAAAAAACGGGAAAGGTATGGTCATCGCAACCAAAACCTGGATTCGGGAGTCGGTTACGCAAGGGGAAGGTATTAGCACCCCTCACGTCCGTCGTACTCGACGGGATCCACGCCTGGTGTTTATAAGGAAAAGGGTGTGTTTATCTATCTACGCTAGTGGTCAGTCTGAAAAGAAAAGAAAAGGACAGGACTCGACAGAACATACGCTGTCCTGGGCCTACGTACTCCCTCGTGCAATGGGAAAGTCAGAGTCAACGTAGTTCGACTACCTACGTCTAGACGGGGGGAAGGTTGCTCGCCAAGACATCGCGTCCTGTGCCTACGTACTTCCACACGGCATGGAAGATCAGAGCAAACGTAGTTCGGGCTACGCTCGACGCAAGCTGTTCAAGTGTTTTTTATGGGATAATGCACCTTAACCAAGGGTTTTCACAGTCCAGGAGGACAAAAGGTTTTGAGGTTTGTTCAAATCTTTTGATGGAAGAAATGAATTCACTTTTGTTTTATCCTTTATTGAGTGTTTTTCTGTTGTTTTGAGAGAGGAAAGAGACACCCTAAAACTATGGTTGAAAGGGGGAATCTACCTAATGTTATCATGCCTGGTTAACCAACCTAATGTCTATCATAACTCCTCCGCAGCGGAGAAGTTAGAGCTCCTAAGGGATCATGGCAACAGAACTAAACAACAAACAGGAATCACTGCAAAGTAAAGAAATACTGAAACTATGCATGAATGCAACAACCAAACAATCAAGGCACAAGGGCCACAAACCACAGAGGCAAGGGAGCTCAGCTCTACCAAATACCAACAAGCAAAGCCACTCAATAACAACCAAGCAGAAGGAGGACCACCTCAACTTCTCATGCACACAAAGTATATTTCTAAGATGCACCTATCTCAGAAATATCTATATGAACCCCTAAGTCTAATGCAGCACAGCACCACACAAGTCAATCAACACAAAGAGAAGGCTAACCACCCTGGCAAACCCCTATCCAAAAGCAAGAAACTACCCCTGAGCTGGACCCCTAGACAAAACCATAATCAAACCCCTGAACAAAGCCCCTAATCAAACCCCTGAGCAAAAGCCCTGCACTAAACCTTAATCAAATCTCTAAGCAAAGCCCTAAAGCAAACCCCAACACAAGAGAAATCAATCCCAGTCTTCAAGCTTCAAGACAAGCTTACCAAAGAAAGGGAGCTAAGTAGACAAACCCATAGTGCCTTCCTCAGGAAAGTACTAGGAGGCTTCTACTTAGGAATCATATCTCATGCGGCTCAACAACTGTGAACGGTTTACATTCCTCCTCAGGAGAAACTAAACTCACATGAAGGCTCCAACATCATTGGATACTTAAGAACTCCTACATGAACTAAGGGAACTAAGTGAGCATACCCATAGTGCCTTCCTCTGGAAAATACTAGGGGGCTCCCACTTAGGAATCATATCCCATGTGGCTCAACAACTGTGATCGGTTTACATTCCTCCTCAGGAGAAACTAAACTCACATGAAGGCTCCAACATCATTGGATACTTAAGAAATCCTACCTGAACTAAGGGAACTAAGTGAACAGACCCATAGTGCCTTCCTCTGGAAAATACTAGGGGGCTTCCACTTAGGAATCATATCCCATGTGGCTCAACAACTGTGAACGGTTTACATTCCTCCTCAGGAGAAACTAAACTCACATGAAGGCTCCAACATCATTGGATACTTGAGAAAGAGGTGAGAAGAAAGAATGAAAGACATCCATAGTGCCTTCCTCAGGAAAGTACCATAAATTTCCCTCAAACTTCAGGATCTCAAACCTCACAGAAAGAGAGCAAGCTCCTAGACTAAGTCTTCAATCCATGCATCCTTGCAAGCTCCATCAAGTATTCACCCATCCTCCATCTTCCAGAAGATACCACAGGCCCTCAAACCAGAAGAAACTATCTCTAAAGTTCAACCACAGTTGAACTTCAAAGTCAGAAGCCCTCAAGACTTCTCCTATTCTCAAGCTCAAGCAAAAATAACAGAACACCTTCTGAAAATCCACCAAAAATCTAGGGGAAACCTACATGCTTCTATGATCCCAAGATCAAATCTCAAAGCCTAAGTCAACTTCTAAGGCTACTAAACAATCCCTAACATGTGAATGGTCAAGGGTTAACCAGCAAGTGGAAGGTCCCTAATCATCTACCCTAAACCAGAAGTAAATACCATCCAAAAATTCTATGAAAAATCTAAGGGGAGCACGCATTAGTCTAGTACAACATACTAAAAAAGAAAAGCAAAATTCATTACCAAATGAGAGAATAAAATCAGCAAGGCAGACACATCACAAATCAATATTCAAAACCAATTAAAATGCAAAAAATGCAATAAAAATGAAAATGCATGATCAATTTTAATATTTTTGCACTATAAAATTCTAAATTGAATTATGAACCTATAGAAAAAAGAAGGGAATTAATTGGATACTCCTACTATTTTTTATGAATTATTTTCTAACATGATACAAAATGAAGAAAATAAAGGAAATTAAAAGAAAATAAACAAGGAGGCGGGTGGCAATAGCAAAACGCCCCAGTTATTCCAGACTGGGCCCAAATATGGGGGGGGGGCGATCAGCAATTGGGACAAAGGCCCAAACCAAATCTCAAAATTCTTTCCACATTCAGGGGGTGGTATAGCGAGCAACAGGGGATGATTCATAGCAATCCGGACTTGGGCTTAACCCAATCTAAACCCTAACCCAACTACCAATTAACAAAACCATCTTCTTCCCAAAAAAAACTCGTCTACTGTTCATCCCCTAAACCCTAACGCGTCGTTCTCTTCTCTGAAATTCTCTCTCAAACCCTCTTCTCTTCCTATCAGAAACCTCTCAAACACTAACACCTCTTGAACAAAACTTAGCCCAAAATCAACTATCAAACATGAAAAAAATCTTCGTCTCAAACTCTCGGTTCGAAAATCATCCTCACAGTTCTTAATCTAAACTCATCACCATGGATCTAGCTAACCCTAACTGCAAACAGTTGAATGAGTCGAGAAGGGAATGAACAAACCTGGAGACGATGAAGGCTACGACGCTTCTGGAATCAATGACGAAATGCGAAAGAGAAACCGTCAAAGATCTTGAAGAACGATCTTGACTGTTGAAGGTTCAGCTGACGACTTTGAAGATCTTGGAGGGATTCGTTGGAGAATTTTGAGGAAAATCTGGAAGTGTAAACCGAAGACCTATGAGGATCTTGAAGATCTTCGAACTTCCTGACGCAACGTTCTTGTAATCTCCTGGAAAACTGCAGAATATTGAAGGTTCGTTGAAGGATTTCGAGTCTCTACGAGGATCTTCACAAGGAGGTGGATGAACCGTTAAAGATCTTGAAGCCTGATGGATTTCTGGAAATCTTTGATGTTTCTGATGAGCAAGATGAAGATCTGGAGATTGTTCGTGATGAGTATTCTAGAGTTTCTTTGAGGTTTCCGGCAATGGATGAATTTTCCGGTGGACTTGGTTGAGTTTTCCGGCGAGTTGTTGATGAAGGTGGACGGAGAAGATTGGATGAAACTTGGATTGCTGGGAAATTTGCAGATTCCGGCGAGATTACCGGCTCCCGGTGACCGTTGCGGTGGAGGAAGGCGTCCGGGCCGGCTGCTGCATGGCAGGTGATGGGGGGAATTGAGTGGGATCCAGGTGGCACCGGGGAAGATTGAGAGAGAGACGCGTGTCTCGGAGGAAGGAGAGGGAGTAGGCACGTGTAGGAGTGTGCTGGCAGGGACTGGGTTCTTAGATTGAAACGTGGCAAGAGGGGGAGAGCTTCAGAATGAGACGCGTGGGGCCCTTTATAGGCGGGCACGTGGACCTGGGACTGGGCCTCCACGAATTGCCACACGGCCCATGAATTAAGACTGATGATTAATGATGATGATTAATGAGTAATTAATACCAAAGATCACCTAATTAACTAGTTAACTAAACCTAACTAATACTGAATTAAAACTAACTAAGACTTAAAACTGAAATTAAGACTTAAACGAAAACTAAAAACAGTAATTAAATCTAATGAAAACAAATCTAATCTAATTAACCCTGATAAACTCTAATTAAAATCTAACTAAATGATTAAGATCTAATTAATCTCTATCAAATTCTAATTAAATCTAAAAAACTATTACCCTCTATTAATTCCTATTTAAATCTTAACTAATAAACTAAACAATCTATTAAAGTTCTATTTAATATCTAAAAAAAATGCAATGATTTGTTCTAAAAATCTATTTAACTATTTATTAAAACTATATTCAATATCTAAAAAAATGATTTATTCCCAAATCTATTATCTATTAATATCTATAAAAAAATAAAGAAAAACTCCATTAATTTCTATTTAAAAATCCTAATAAAAGAAATGATCACATTAAAAATTCTATTTAATATCTAAAGGAAGGATTTAGACCTATTTAAAATGATTAAAGCTAAAAAATATTAAAAGAAATCTATCTAAAATTCTGAAAAATCTATAAAACCTATTTAAAATCTACAAAAGGTTATTAAATCCTAAAAAAATGCGAACAGAGGCAAATAACCAACATAAAAGAGAGTGCGAGACCAGATCGAAGCAAAACAGTAAACCCGAACACCAAGAATCTCCAAAATCACTGCGTAAGCCGAAAACACCCAGGAAGCGCGTGACTCCTCAAAATAAATTCCGATTATCCGAACCGGTCTGAGATACTCGAAAAGCGACAGCAGGGCTGTAATCCTGATAAAATCACCATGATTGAGGAAATGCACTATATGCAGTATGTAAATGCGAATGCGAAATGCGAAAATGAGCCGAAACGTAAATCAGGAGCGGGACCCGGTTGGTCAAATTTTAGGGTGCAACATGAAGGTATCTCAAAATGCCCCTCGTCGAAGTAGAAGTGATCAACGATGACATGGACATCAAGAGTGGGATCATAGAAGATTTGGCACGCAGTAGCATTCATACAGGTTCTATCTTTCCTTTTCCACCTTTTACTAAAACATTGAGGACAATGTTTGGTTTAAGTGTGGGGGAGGAACTCTATCACTTTCATTTTATTGCTTTTTAGTTTGATTTATATTTTATACTTTAGGAATTTTATCTATTTTTAACGTTATGTCAAAGTCTTTACATGTGATGTCGAGTCATTATGCGTGGTTTTCACTTGTTATTCAATTTCCCCAAATTTTCAAAATTTCAAAATTTTAACCTCCAACAATTTTTTTCTTCGATTCATGACATGGTACTCTGAGAGTATATAGGTTGTTCATGCTATGTTAGAAAAATGTGGGAAAGTTTTGATAAAATTGATATCATTCTGACACCCTTAACCCATAAATATGCAAAATCGATTTGATTACCTATTATGTCGAAACCTTAAAAACTCCAGTTCTTTTAGTAATCACTAAGTAGTTTATTTAAGCAGTCAGCACCATTCTAAACACACTAAGTAAGAAATGGATGTAAATAAGTGTATGATCTCTAGTTTAAAATGAGAATTTAAGAAAGAGAAAAAAAATTATGAATAAAAAGACATGTCCCTTCTAAGTTAGGTGCTCCTCACCCGATCACTTAGCCCAACGGTACACACTCTTTAAGTTCAATTGATGCTTAAGTATATTTGCAGAGAAAAATGAAATAATAATGAGATCATAATCACTAACAGGTTTACTTGCCATTAATGGTTGATTTAGTTTTATTTTCCATCTTTGGATAAAGATAAACCCCAGTTGAGTTCATTCCTCAATGGGTAGAGTCTTGCTTGACCGTTTCTCTTCAGTTATTTCCTGAATTGAACTTTGGTCCCTGACAATCACAATTTTAAGTCTCTCTAGGCTTCTGAACCTGGATTGAG
Organism: Lathyrus sativus; assembly: GCA_963859935.3. Lineage (NCBI taxonomy): Eukaryota > Viridiplantae > Streptophyta > Magnoliopsida > Fabales > Fabaceae > Lathyrus > Lathyrus sativus. Next base: position 8,719,713 of record CAWUDS030002219.1, on the reverse strand, counting down.
TGTGCATTTATTTTTCACTTTTTCCCCTGGGAAGAATCTGCTTGAAGATCATCATTGAAGACAAAATATTTCCTCAATGGCAGTGTTACAACATTTCTCAGCAATTTATACCCATACAACAAGTGACAACTCTTTATTTAAGCAGCTTGTTTCGTTCTCATGTTTTCTATTTGGATGACAAATGGCAGTCTCCTCAAGACAGTTTGTCTATCCCCAATGAGTTTATCAACATTATCAACTTATCCTTCATCAAATGGCATATCTTCGGAAATCTATCGAAGAAGTTTGGTGAAGACTTTACAAGTGTTTATCTTTATTTGAGAATTCCTGATACAAGGACTTTATTTTCTTAAATGCAACTTCAAACTACAACAATGCTTCTTCTTAGTGATGTTCTCCCCAGTGAGTCCACTATTCAATATGCTTCCATCAAATGGAATCTCTATGAGAAGTTTGATGAAGATTCAAATGATCTTTCTCTTTATTTGAGAAGACATATTTTGCAAATCAACCAACTTGCATCTCTTTTAGATCCCCGACAGTTTTCTAATATCCAGTAAATTATGGATCCCTGCTGAATTCATAAATCTCCAGTAAAATCCTTATTCCTTGTGAAGATACTTTCCATAAGTGTTCGTCATTCTAGGAAGAAACTGAGACCTGTTCATGGCATACAACCTTGAGGCATGGGGAGGTTTATTTTACCCTTTTCAAGTGGAATACTTGATTAAAGAAGAAACTGAGACTCGTTCATGGCATACAACCTTGAAGCAATGGGAGGTTTATTTTACCCTTTTCAAAAAAGAAACTGAGACTCGTTCATGGTGTTGAAGCGATGGGAGGTTTATTTTTACCCTTTTCAAGTGGAATACTTGATCAAAGAAGAAATTGAGACCCGTTCATGGCATACAAACTTGAAGCGAGGGGAGGCTTATTTTTACCCTTTTCAAGTGGAATACTTGAATAAAGAAGAAACTGAGACTAGTCTGTGGCTTATGATTTATTTACCTTTCTAAATGAGTCATTTAGTTAAAGAAGAAGTTGAATCATGTTTTGATCATGGAAGCTTATTTTGGTTATTACCTTTTCTTAGGCTATCATATGTTTGATAGTAGGTAATATACCGTACCTTTTGGACAAATAACTTTGCTTAAGCTTTTGTGTTTGGTAGTAGGTGATCTCTCCTTTCTAGTCTATTACCTTTGCCCAGGCTATCATCTACTTGATAGTAGGTAATATACATTCTTTCATTTCAACTGGATACCTTTTCTTATGCTACCGTCTGTTGGTAGTAGGTTATCCTTCCTTTCAAGTTTCTTACCTGTTGTTTAGGCTACCATGTTCTTGGTAGTAGGCAATGTCGCTACTGCGAAAATCGGCGTCGGCTGAATAGAAGAGTCGCCACCGTGCGTTATTTATCCCAACGGAGGGAAAGGAAACGCTCAGAGTAAACCTACTGCAAAGACGGGAAAGGAATGGTCATCGTAACCAAATCCTGGATTCGGGAGTCGGTTACGCAAGAGGAAGGTATTAGCACCCCTCACGTCCATCGCACTCGACGGGATCCATGCTTGTTTTCTAGTACGGATTGTTATTCTATCTATTCTACAGGTCTGGGGTTAAAAGAAAATAAAATGACTCGGCAAAGTATCGCACTTTATGCCTACGTATTCCCGTCGGAAACGAGAAATCAGAGTCAACGTAGTTCGCCTACCTACGGGAAAGGAGGGGAAGTTTCTCGCTAGGATATCGCATCTTATGCCTACGTACTTTCATACAGCATGAAAGATCAGAGCAAACGTAGTTCGGGCCACGTACGACACAAGTCTGTCTTGATTGTTTTTATCTCCTTCTGAAAAGGGGTTTTTCTGATTACTGGTCCAAGCGGACAAAAATGACGTTTTGATTGGTTCACATTCTTTTACGGAAGAAATGTCTTTCATTGTGTTTGAAATATTTATTGTGTTTTTCTGTTTGTTTTGGGAAAGAAGAGACAGAACTCTAACCTATGGTTGAAAAGGGAATCAAACTAACCTAATGTTATCATGCATGGGTTGAGACCTAATGTCTATCATATTCCTCTCTTGCGCAGAGAGAAACAGAGATCCTAAGGGGATAGAGGGAAAAACAACAGCATATATACAGTAAAGCAGTAAAATGCATGAATGCAGCAGTACAAGCGAGGCAAGGGAGTCCCACTCAACCTCGAACCTAGAAAACAACAGGCAAAAGCGGACAAAATTCACTTTCAACCTAACAGATTAATCGGCAAACAATACAGTCTGTGAAACTCAAACAATACATCAAAAGCTTATAAACAGCAAAAATAAACAGCAAACAGCAACTCTGCACAGCAAGCTCCATCATCTTCTATCTTCAAGTCATCTTCAAAACATCTACAAGCTTCAAGCCAGCATCAATCTTCAGGGAGGGAAACTCTAATAGTAAACACCTTCAACAGCTTCAAACAGCAGGACTCCAACAGCAGCAATCAAACGCACAGCTTCAACAGCACAATCTTCATCTTTTACAGCCTTCAAGCAAGGTCTCTATCTTCAATCTTTCATGGCTTTTCTTCAAATCAAACTCTCCAAGATGAGTAGCAGTTAACAAGATGAAATGGATGTTAAACAATCAGTTGCCTACCAAAGGTGGCCTACTGACTGTTAACAAGATACAGACAGTTTTCTCTCAAAAGTTCTATCTTTTAAATACATTCACTAATCCTTCCAAAGGAAGGAGGTGAGTATTTAAAAGAGACTTTGAATCATAGAGAAAGAATGGAGGCAAACAAGACCTTCCATATTTATGAAGCAAGTTTCTACTCTAAGCTCTACCTAGCTCCTAGTTCCTATAATCTTCAACAGCTACAAGCAAGCTGCAATCTTCATCAACTCTTGAAATTGATCTTCACTCCTTTTGTCTTCAATGGGATTCATCAATAAAGCTCTTCAACTCAAACCCATACCCCAAGCAAGCCCAATAACCCACACAATCAAGCAATAACCCTAGAAAGGGCACACCATTCAATCAATCAATTACAAAAATATACTAAAATATTAGTACAATGGGGAAATTCTAATATATTTTTTTTAAGGGATCTATTATGCTTACCCTTAATACCCCTATAGGCCCAGGTCCTAATTCAATCTAAAAACCCAAAAGAAAATTGTTTTAATACACCTATGTTATGTTCAAACCCTAATTAACTAGTCTAATAGTTTCTAACTAAACTACCTAAAATGAAATCCTAAAAATTGTGGTATAAAAACCAGGGGCACCTAATATCCATATCTAGTTGTACTAAAAAGAATAGGGTGAAAATCCTAAAGGAAACTCCTAAGCTAAATTCTACAAATGGTAGCATCAACTAAAAGAATTAAAAAGCAATTAAATGTAAAAATATGCAAAAAAATATAAAAATGAAGTAAAATGACAATTTTATGATTTTATATTTTTCTTGACAGAAAATGGAAAATGGGGAAAAAATCCCATTGAAAAATAGTGATTTTTCAATTTAATATGGTTTTTTCAAAGTTATAAAAAATTTGGAGTAAAATATTATAAAAATGATGCGTGGGTTGCACAAAGTAATGCTATTCAGTTATCATGATGATGGGCCCAGAATAGGGGGGCGAATATCAAAGCGCGCCTGGCCCATTATATCAGAAAAAAAACAAAATTAAAATGAAAAGAAATAAATGAAAACACGGTGCAAATAGCAGGAAAACACAGTTATAATATGAAATTGGGCCTGCATGGGGGTTTGGATAGCACTGAACTCACTTAAGCCCAGGAACGCGTTTAATGAAACGCAACGTTCCATGGGTCAGCTCTCCCTCCAAAATTCGTTTCAAATCTCAGCCGTTCGATCCACTCTTTGGTCAACTTTCAACGCATGATCTGACGGCTACCACTTCGTCTTCTTCATGGGACAATTAGGGTTTGCTGCAACACCATTAACGCACCCTCCATGCACAGATCTTATCCCTCATCGTTCTCACTCATCTCTCCATCAAATGACTCGATGTAAGAACCAATCTTGTTCTATTTTTCACGTAGAACACAACCATGCCATTAGTTTGTATTGAAACGCCATAGATCACGCAAATCGAATAGTGTAACTCCATGAACTCAGAATTTCATCGTTTTTCAACCTTCGCCAAACTCCACATTCTTTATACAAAAATAATCCTCATGCTATACTGATTAAAACTAGCTAATCCTCTTGCCTTAACACTCAATATATCATTCATTATAACTCCATCAAGAATTCGTGCGCATACATCAAACTCTACCAAACCTTGCCAAATTCTCCAGAAACGATCCTCTAGTCATCTATAGCATGTTTAACCTAACAAATCTACTTCATGCTACCTAATTCAGGCCAAATCGTGAGAAATGCTAACCTGGTAAGAAGATGAAAACAGAAGGTTGAATTCTTCAATTCAAAGCTTGCAATGCTCCAGGATCACTCAATGGACTATGATCTTGATTCTGTATGCAACAATTCTTGCTCAAACCACCTGGATCATCATAACCGATTTCAATTGCACTTGGATGTGAGAATTTGCAGAACACGATTCTTGCCCCAATCCACTCAGATCTTGATTGTAATATGATCAGTGATGATTATTGAATTGAATAGGAACAAAAACTTGGAAGAATGATGAAGAATTAAGAGGATTCAAAGCAATTTTCAAAAAAGCAAGATGAAGTGAAACTCTGAGTTTTCTATCAAAATGAAGTTCAACCTTGTTTTGGATCAGTTAGAATGAATATATAGATGATGATGGAAAGTTCCAGAACTTGCTAGATTGATCTCATGAGAAGTTGTTTATATCTTTGCATGAGAAAATGAAATTGGTGAGTTGAAAAAATCAGTCCATGAAACCTTGTTGCAGCTCCTCATTCTCACTTGAAAATATCATTAGGTGATATTTTGAACATGTGGAAAGGCCTTGCTAGCTTGCACATTAATCCCTTGTATGCATTGGATGTGTAACTTCAATTATAAGCAAGCTATGATAATTCCCAAATTCTGATCTCAAACCCAAAATCTAACATTGCCAATAGTCTTAAAATGTCATTTACCCTCAAAATGGTTGGTCATATGCTTGGTTTTGCTTTTGTATCAAAAATTCACAATTTTGGTCATTTACAAATGTACTTTTCCCTTTATAATTGGTCAATTTTGCAACTCTAAGCTATGAGCATTTCCAACTTACCACAATCACTTTTCTAAACTCAAAATGTCATTTGGAGCAAGTTTTATGTTGAACATTTCTTCATTTGAAGTTTGGAAATAGGAGTTTTGGGCATATGCTTGAAATGACCTGTAATTCCACTTTCCCAAAATACCCCTGGCTTGCCAAGATCATAAGTAGAGTTCTACAAATCAGACGAAGGCATACTATACCTTTCTAGAAAGCTAAGATCATGAGGAACAACTTTCATGTTGGCCTGAAATCCATTTGAAAACTTCTTGAGGGCTAAAAGTTGCTTGGAAATCAAGTAACTTTCACTGACAAATTTCAGTATCCTTAGATGACCTGTAACTTGCAAGAACCATAACTTGAGTTCTATAAATCTCCTTGATGCCTTCCACCACTCAAATTAAAGGTATTGATATAATCTACAAGTTTCATGTTGGCCAAGGATCCATTTGAGACTTGCATTTTGAATTATCTTGCTTGGAAGTTTGCCCTAAATCAGGAGATTTTCCACAGAACCCTAATTCAGAAACTTCTCTTCTTCTTGATTTATTTTGATTTATCCTTGGCAAAACACCACATCCATATCCATATATCAAATGAGGCATCCCACATCTTCCAAACAGGCCTTGATGCCCTTCAGTCAAGCACTTGACTTAGGGTTGACCCAGATGACACCCTAGTTGACTGTCTTCAACTGTAGCTCTTGTAACCATGCCAATGACTTGTCTTACTTTCAAAAGGACCCTCTAGGTCTTCCATGCCCTCAATCCATAACCCATAACTTCTCTGATGATCTTCACATACCCTCAAGATAGGAGGGAAACCCACTGCTTGGCCTTTAAACTTCCCAAAGCTTTAATTTCTTTCTTGGTGATTTGAATAGGCTTGAATCTTGATAAGAGCCTCTTGAATACATTCCTTGAGATGAAAAATAGCACTTGATCCCTTGTTGGATGGCTTGCCCATGCCATGCTATGCAAATGAATGAGCTATGTATATGATCTACTATGCAAATGACAATGCAATTGAAACATAAACCAAGTGAAGTGGGTTGAGCAAATTTTAGGGTGCAACAGCTGCCCCTATTCAAACGACTTGGACCCGACTGGGTGAAGCGAACGGCCTTCAAACATTCGAGGTACGAGACGGTTGAATACTAAGAACCCGGAAATTTGCCAACCGCAGAAATAAACTGCACAACTGTTTGGGGGACGAAATCCATCACTTGAACCCGATTGTTACGGTAACAACTGATCAACCACCTGATACCGATCTGATTTCAGCACTAACCATCTGTGCAACATCAAACTTGTCAATATATGAATAATCTGGACGACTTCACTGGGGAAGTACTTCTGTCAACAAAACATGACCCTGCCAACGATACAGGAAAACAACCCCGCCATCACTACGGGAAATCACTCTGCCACCACTACGGGAAATAATCTGGGAAAATAACACCGCCATCGCTACGGGTAAACAACATCGCCATTGCTACGGGTAATACTCTGCCATCACTACAGGAAAATGAACACCGCCATCGCTACGGGAAATACTCCGTCATTATTACCGGAAGATAACACTGTCACCACTACAGGACAATAACACTGTCACCACTACGGGAAATAACTCCGTCACCACTACGGGAAATAACTCTGTCACCACTACGGGAAAATAACTCTGTCACCAGTACGGGAAAATAACTCCGCCACCACTGCGAGAAATAACTTCGCCACCACTGCGGGAAATAACTTCGTCACCACTACGGGAAAATAACTCCGTCACCACTACGGGAAATAACTCTGCCACCACTGCGGGAAATAACTTCGTCACCACTACGGGAAATAACTCCGCCACCACTGCGGGAAAATTTTGTCATTATTATGGAAAAATAACACCGCCATTGCTACGGGTACTAACTCTGCCAAATACAGGAAAATAACTCTGCCTCTGCTACGGGTACATACTCTGCCAAATACAGGAAAATAACTCCGCCTTTGCTACGGGTAAACACTCTGCCAAATACAGGAAAATAACTCCGCCTTTGCTACGGGTAAACCCTCTGCCAAATACAGGAAAATAACTCCGCCTTTGCTACGGGTACATACTCTGCCAAATACAGGAAAATAACTCCGCCTTTGCTACGGGTACATACTCTGCCAAATACAGGAAAATAACTTCGCCTTTGCTACGGGTACATACTCTGCCAAATACAGGAAAATAACTCCGCCTTTGCTACGGGTACATACTCTGCCAAATACAGGAAAATAACTCCGCCTTTGCTACGGGTAAACCCTCTGCCAAATACAGGAAAATAACTCCGCCTTTGCTACGGGTAAACCCTCCGATACAGCTTTTCTTCCTATCTTTGCAGCAACTGGCTCTATCAATCATATGGGTGACACAATATGAGCCTAGTCTTCCAATTTTCAGTGCTGACATGGCAGCAAATCTGAGAAGGGCTCTACTGGGGATTTTCTGCATCCACACTACCAGGCAACTTCCAAAAATCGATTCACGAAATCTTTTGATATTGTTATAACAGCAATCTTGAAGAAGTACTCCGCTGGAGGGGTAAGAGAAACTTAAACAAGCAACTCTGTGGGGAATAATGCCACAATTGACATTATCATTACATGTCTCCCGCCGAGATCTTGAATGTTTGGTAATTAATTTGAGCAAGAGCTCTCTCCACCTGCAAGGAAAACAATACTAGAGACAAACGGTTAACCAACCTGGTTTATGTTTCAGAATGCATATGTTTGACGATGGTGTAATGCTCCATTCGACATGGAAATGCTACGCGTTTTTATTCGGTGGATGCAAGTATGACACTATATGCCGATGCAAATACAGGCTCGGACTGCTGGGATACAGAAAACCGCTTCAGCAAAATAAATGCTGAAGACAACGCCAACTCCGCTGGAGATAACCAGGCGTCACAGAATTATTCCAGCAAAATAAATGCTGGAAGAGTGAAGCCCGCTTCGCTGATGAATAACTGAATGCGCCAATCATGATTAGACTTCTGGCAGGGACGACTTACCCGTGCCAATGAAAATTGGACTTTTGCTGGGGAGTGAACGGGTATCACACGGTATTCCGACAAAATAAATGCCGGGACACATAACCAACTTTGTCGGGAAGATTTTTTTAACCTTTGATTTCCAATGGGAGGAAAGAAAACACTTGCTGAAAAGATAACTTCGCTGAGGACGAAACGACTTTCTTGAGGAAAATCAACTGTCTCCGCTGGGGGAGAGTAAGTGACCCTACTGGGAAGGGAATCTCTACTGGGAAGAATAGACTGCCTGGGTACAGCTCACAAGTTGGAAATATTAATTCTCTGAGGCTAAACCACTCTGCTCGGGATGGGGAATCCTTTTTGGGGGACACCACACTGTCTGAATACAGCCTTCGATCTTGGAATCATCAATTCTGCTGAGGGTAAACGACCTTGCTGGAGAATGTCCCTCGGGTAAGCTGCGACTAGCTGGGGAATTTGATCCTTCTTTGGTAAGGAACATTTTCATCTCAGAAGCGCGACCTGCGTGGGGATCGAGTCTTTCCGTTACGAGCTTCTGGTCAGTACCGCAATCTTCGGATCGTCCACTTTGTACGGTCAAAAACCCTGCAACACCACAAACGAAACAAGAAAAGTCTATGCAACCAAATCTATTCAGCTTAGCGTTAGTGACATCATTTTCAGTTAATTCAAAGTTTTAGCAATTATTGGCAAGGGCCAGCGATGTTATACACTTGCTAGTTTTATTAAACCTTGGCGTTTGTCATGTACAAAACAGTAAAGAACCAGCATCAAATACTGAATAACATGTTTTATTGATTGGGCCCATGAATGGGCAGAGTTTTGTACACAGGATGTAACTCCTGAAAAGAGGAAGCTACGCACAACAAATATACAAGTATGCACAAGAAGCAAATACAATGACAACTCAAATTTGTACACATGTCGGCAACGTGATGCAGACGGACATCATGAGTTGATCCTCCTATGACTCGCCTGACTCTAGCGCTTTCCCGGTATTCACACTTCTAAAGAGATTGTATTTGATAATCGACCCCTCAGGTATATTCTCCCGCACCAATGTGCACCGCAGTATCAAATTCGGACCGCAGTCATTTGCTTTTCAAATCCCTAACTTTTGCGTGAACCGCCCTTTACGGGTTTTCAGTTCACTGGGATACCCTTTTTTGCCGAAGCCGCCCAGTGTAGGTTTTCAACTTCGCGGGTGTATATTTTTTTCAATTTTATCCCTAATTTTTGCCCGAACCTTTCATTTTGTTTTTGGTTCGCCAGGATACCCCTTTTTTGCCTGGACTCTCTTTTTTCTGTCCAGCGGGTCAATTTCAAGCAAAGTATTTTTTAACTGCGTCCGAATTCACAGGCGACGTAAAGTCTTCACCGTCCATGGTGGACAACAACAAAGCTCCTCCTGAAAAGACTTTTCTGACAACGTATGGCCCTTCGTAGTTGGGGGTCCACTTGCCCCTGTGATCTGCCTGCGGCGGGAGAATCCTCTTTAGCACAAGGTCGCCCGTCTGAAAGCTCCGAGGGTGTATCTTTTTATCATACGCTTTCTTCATTCGGCTCTGGTACAACCAACCATATGCTAGAGAAGCTAACCTCTTCTTGTCCATTAAACTCAACTAGTTCAACCTGTCCTTCACCCATTCTGCCTCTTCTAGTTGGACATCTCGTAATACTCTCAGGGAAGGAATCTCAACTTCCAGTGGTAACACTGCTTCCATTCCATATACCAACGAGAACGGGGTTGCCCCGGTAGATGTGCGTACCGTCGTATGATAACCGTGCAAAGCGAAAGGTAGCATCTCATGCCAATCCTTATAGGTCACCACCATCTTCTGAACAATCTTCTTTATGTTCTTATTGGCCGCTTCAACAGCGCCATTCATCTTGGGTCGATAAGGAGAAGAGTTGTGATGCTTGATCTTAAAACTCTGACACAGCTCCTTCATCATTTTGTTATTTAAGTTCGAACCGTTGTCGGTAATTATCCGCTCGGGGATTCCATACCTGCAAATGATATCTCGCTTGATAAACCTGGCTACCACCTGCTTGGTCACATTTGCATAGGATGCCGCTTCCACCCATTTGGTAAAATAATCGATTGCTACCAAAATGAAACGGTGTCCGTTAGATTCCGTCGGCTCGATCTTTCCAATCATGTCGATTCCCCACATTGAGAATGGCCACGGTGACGACATCACGTTCAGAGGACTCGGAGGCATATGGATCTTATCTGCATAGATCTGGCACTTATGACACCTCTTCGCAAACTTGAAACAATCGGTTTCCATAGTTAGCCAATAATAGCCTACCCGCAGCAGCTTCCTCGTCATAGCGTGCCCACCAGCATGCGTACCGAACGTACCCTCATGTATTTCCTCCATGAGCAACTTCACCTCTTTCTCGTCTACACAATGTAGTAGCACCAAGTCGTGATTTCTCTTATATAGAACACCGTCCGGATTCAGATAGAAATTACCCACCAATCTCCTGAGAGTCTTCTGATCGTGACTGGATGCCCCAGCCGAATACTCTTTGTTTTTCAGGAAATTAAGGATATCAAAATACCAGGGTTTATCATCAGATGCTTCGTCAATGGCAAATACGAAGGCAGGTCTGTCAAGCCGAGAGATAACAATCCTGGGAGCCTCATTCCAGAAGTTGACTTTATACATGGAAGACAATGTGGCCAGGGCGTCAGCCATCTGATTCTCCGCTCGCGGCACATGATGTAACTCAACCTTGTCAAAGAAGGGCAACAATCTCCTCGCGTAATTCATGTATGGTATCAAATTAGGCTGACGTGTTTCCCATTCTCCTTTTATTTGATTCACCACCAGAGCTGAGTCTCCATATACATCCAGATTTTTGATTCTCAAATCAATGGCTTCCTCAAGCCCCATGATACAAGCTTCATATTCGGCTTCATTATTGGTAACCAGAAAGGTCAATCGAGCAGTGAATGGTATGTGCGACCCATGTGGAGTAGTGATGATTGCCCCTATTCCGCTGCCATAGGAGTTTACAGCTCCGTCAAAGATCAACTGCCATTTTGAACCCAACTCTGGTCCTTCGTCCGACAACGGTTCTTCACAATCTTTCATCTTCAAGTACATGATATCCTCGTCAGGAAAATCAAACCTCATCGATTGGTAGTCCTCAATAGGCTTCTCTGCCAAGTACTCAGATAATACACTCCCTTTTATAGCCTTCTGTGAGACATACTGGATGTCGTATTCGGTCAAAACCATCTGCCAACGGGCAATTCTCCCCGATAATGCTTGCTTTTCAAATACGTATTTGATAGGATCCATCTTCGAGATGAGCATGGTGTTGCACCCCAAAATTTGCCCTCACAATACAAGACTTTGTGTTCCAAGAAGGTTCACAAGGTTCACAAAATTCACAATTGGTCAGAAGAGTTGACAATTCCCTCAGACAATGCACCTCCTAAGCAGTGCATCCAAAACTAGGGTTTTGACTTTAATCAGGCTAAATGGACTTCCAAGACTTCAAGTGAGCTTCATAACATCTTATATGTGTATAAGAACCCCCATGTCAAGTTTCAAGACTTTTCTCAAAAGTTTGCTCAGTCAGATGATCAGATAAGTCAAAAGCAGTCAATGCGGTTAAAAGGTCAAACTGAGGTCAACTGTGGTCAAACCAAAGTCAAACTTCATGATTTTTTTTTTTTTTGCCAACATCAAAGAGAGGTTGGGTGAGAAATATTATCATAATAACTGTAATACCCCAAATTTTGCCCTAAGATTTGTCGTCGCATTTCATTGCATTTAATCAATTACTAACAAATTTGTGTAGTCGTTTGACTTTTTGCAGGTAAATATCATATGGCATGCATTTTTTTCTAAAAAGTAAAAATGGCACAATTGGCAGGAGGACATGTGTAAGGAGTTATGAGTGTGAGAGGTTGAGAGTTCGAATCTCACCTTTGTCACTTTTTTTTTTGTTTTTTATTATTTTTACTCTAAATTTTTCTATCTTTCATTAAAAAAATAACAAAAATAGTTTTTTATTATTATTTAATTATTATTTTCGTATTTTAATTAAATCATTTTTTAAAATATTATTTTTTTCACTTTTTTCTAAATTATTCATAAAAATATCCAAAAAATCATAAAATAAAAAATATTGAAAAAAATTTTGTTCTTTTTATAATATTTTTTATTTTAGGAATCAATAGGATTATTAGTTTTTATTTTAAGTTTATTTTAATTATTTTAAATTATTTAAATTTTATTTTTTCTTAACTAATTATTTAGTTTGGGCTTTAAAATGGGCTTTAGGGACATTATTGACAATTTGGTGTTAACCCTAATTTGTTCCCTATATATACATGTGTTGCCTTGTTGGAAAAAAGGAGAGAATGAAAAAAACCTAAGAGGAGTGAGTGCCGTTTGCCGTTATTTAGTTTTCTTCTTCATCCATTACTATTGTTTCTTTTTCTTCATCGTTTACCGTTATTTCTTTTCCTTCATCTATTACTGTTGTTTCTTTTTCTTCATCTTTTACCGTTATTTCTTTTTCTTCATCTATTACCGTTATTTCTTTTTCTTTATCTATTACTGTTACGTTTATATATATATAATTTTTAAATTGTTAGAGTTTATATATATAAGATTTTTGATCGAATTATGTCGATACGATGTTTGCACATTTGTGTGCATGACGCGTGACATTTGTGTTAGTTCGATCTGGTTGCGATGATCGCATTTTTGTGTGAGCAATAATACTATTTTTTGCTTAATTTCTTTTTCTTTGCGATAAATTTTGTTTCGTCCGATTTAGATCTGGTTGCGATGAGCGCATTTCTGCGTTAGCAACATTGTTGGGTTATTTGGCACATTTAAAATTCATTATTGCTTTATTATTATTATTATTATTATTATTATTATTATTATTATTATTATTATTATTATTATTATTATTATTATCATTATTTATTATTATTATCATTATTATCATTATTATTACCATTATTATTATTATTGTTATCATTAATTTATTAAAATTTGTTATAATATAAAAATCTGTTTTTTAAAATAAATAACATTAACATCTTTTCCAAATTAATATGAAAACCTATTATTTTTAAGAAAAACTTTTTTTTTAGATAAATTTAAAATAATAACTAAAATCTTTTTTTTTAAAATAATAACTAGAACCGTTATTTATTTTATTTTATTATTGTTCAATTCAAATTTCATTATCATATTGTATCTGCTCCTCTCATGTAACCTCGCGAACTTAACAATCGCTCTTTAAATTCTGCCTTTAAATTTCTGCTTGCATGGTTTAAATTATGACATTATCTCTCTGTTTGCATGATTCAATTATCTCACGCGTTTACTATTATTTCTGTCACATTGCACACATCCGAAGGTTAGGTCTAACTGTTTGGCCGCCGCGCCAATAGTCCGTAAAACTTCACACATTCAATTTCAAATCCTCAAAACTACAAACTACAAACCCTAATTTTCACAAATGCCTCGCCGCAGGCAAAATTACAATTTTACCCTTAGCATTAGGTCAAAGAGCCGCCGCGCTCATTTTAGGGTTTCCCGCCGTGGAATCCCTAATTTAACCCTAATTACAACTTAACATTTCAACGTAGAGATTTGGAGTTTCTACACTCCACGTAAGCGTGTCCTTAAGATGCGTTTATTCCCCTTGAGACCTTGACCACAGTCAAGAAGTTTCTAACCTCCCTATTGAGGGGAACTACGATTACTCTGATTCCACTCCCGTAAGGATACGTAGGCACAAGATGCGATGTCTTGCCGAGTAAACTTAGAATTAACCCCCTTTATTATTTATTATTGCTTATTTATATTTTATTTATCTTTGCTATTTAATTATTTTGCTTATTATTTTGTAATTGTTTCTTGGATGTAAAGTTGTTTAATTATTTAATTATTATTATGGTTAGTAATTAGGGAGTGTAACAACATGTATGTAATATTAAAATAAATTTAGATCACTTTTAAATAAAGATAATTTAAAATAAACACGTCACACACGTAAGTCGATTTTAATCGCCGTCTCACTTCCTAAGGATATCCCTCAAGTTGCCTACGAATAATGGTTAAGTGGGGTGTATAAAGCAAGTCCCTCAAATAAAAAAATCATCAAAGTCCCTTATGGTTGCCTTTACGAATCAAGTCCCTTTCGAAAAATGATGATGGTCCCTTATATGTGCTTATTACATCCCACAATGGCCTTCAAAGTCAAATTGTCCCTCACATGTCCCTTAACATCCAAAGTTAGGACTACCTACTCCATTATAGTAGGGATAGTCTTACTAAAGGAAAGAATAAAGAATAAGAAAGACCTTTAAACATTAGGGTAGGTTACTCCTAGATACTTGCTCACTTCAAAACTTTTTCACACCTAAACAAATTTCCAACAAAATTTTCAAACAAGTTTTTTTCACATCCATACACGGATTATTATTAAACTATTCTGAAATTTTTTGCTATTCACACACTACACTTTCAAAACAATTCAAAAGTGAGCTTAAGTACCTAAGAGCCCATGGATAACCATGGATGAAAAGGGTGCTAACACCTTCCCTTTTCATAACCTACCCCCCGGACCCAAAATATTCTCTAAGGTCTTTCCTGTTCTTTTATAACCTTTCCTTATGGATAAAATAAAAGTCGGTGGCGACTCTTGCTATCCGCAACATTGTTTAAAGTCAGTTCTCCCACCGTGTTACACATGGTTGTATGGTTCAGCATGTATTGTCTCAAACGCTTGGCGGCCCAGGCTAGCGCGCAACAAGTTTTTTCGAGCATTGAGTATCGAGATTCACATTCCGTAAACTTCTTACTCAGGTAGTATATCGCATGCTCTTTTCTTCCTGTCTCGTCGTGTTGACCGATGTTGCACCCCAAAATTTGCCCTCACAATACAAGACTTTGTGTTCCAAGAAGGTTCACAAGGTTCACAAAATTCACAATTGGTCAGAAGAGTTGACAATTCCCTCAGACAATGCACCTCCTAAGCAGTGCATCCAAAACTAGGTTTTTGACTTTAATCAGGCTAAATGGACTTCCAAGACTTCAGATTTGGTCCCAGGGGTATTTTGGTCATTTTTACGTGGATCCCGCTAATTCTTTGAAGACGGGCTGTTACTGAGCTGTGAGACACTTGAGACACTATTTCTGAGGCATTTATTTATCACCTGTTTTGATTATATCAAGGGGCCAATTCGATGTGTTCGGTATCGAAATTTGTCGGGTATAACTGGATTTAAGGTCCATTTTATCGCTCATGGTTTATTTCCAGAGCATTTCCGTTGCTGTTAATAAGGCGCAGTTTAATTGGGTATTATTGGATTGTTGCTTATATCATTTGGTCGGTGGAATTCAATTACGGGCAATATCATCATTGATACTAAATCTGTTGTGATTACGGCGCACATTCGCGTTTGGTTAGAAAATGAGGAGAATATTGTTGGCTAGAATCCAAATGAATGAAGTCAGGTGATGAGATTATGACTACCAACGAGACAAGTACATGAGCAAGAATATCATTCGTGAGTATTTATGGTTTATGACTAGAATAATGAATTTAAATATTTGCGGATTTATTCACCAATGTTTATAATTTATAACTAGAAATAAATATAAATAGATTCAAAGTTGAATGATCATGGAATTTTTATTTCATAAGAATATCATTTTACAAAAGGAAGTGAATCATTTCACATTTGAATTGCTGTGAGATTACATTTACAAATGTTACATCTACTCTAAAAAATCCTAAATCCTAAAAACTCCTAAGGCTTCTTCATGGTATCCTTCCCTTGAGTGTTCCTCGAAGTTCACGATCACCTGCAAAAAAATAAGAGAAACAAAACAGAACAGAGTAGGAAGATGTTAGAAAGATGAATTTGACACTCTCAGAACAATGTCATCATCGAGTGCCGGGAGTGGCACAACTAAAGCCGCATCCTACTCCCGTTACCAATCTGAGCCATCGGCGTCAGATCAGGTAGTTATTGTTCTTATCATAAGGGACTGTCGAAAGATGAAGAGTAAAAGAAGTAGGATTAACTGATTTGCCAAAAGGATTCACGCGACTTTGGATTCAAAACTAAAACAACATTCCATCAAGTAAATATGGTAAGTTCCAATTTATTTTTCAAACTGATACAAAGCAGCCAGCAGCAGTCAAGATTGGGTAACGCAAACTTCCAGATCTCTACCGTCTTCATCATATTGGGTGAGTGTGTTCGCATTTTATCCAAAGATTTCTCAACCTCCAAGCTAAACATCAAGTATCCAAACCGATCCTGCAAAGATAATCCATTCAAGATTCATCATATGGTAAAGTGAATTCCGAGAAACAAGAAATAAACACCTATGTAAGATCTTAGCAGCTAGTTGCTTTTCGGTTAGCACGGGCCCTGCGGCAAGCCGGCTCCATGAATTCTTCTCGCATCAGTTCTGTGATGCTGCTGTTACTTTGCTATACATTTATTTGTATCAGAGAATATTGAAAAGAGAACTTAAATACCGAAACGAAGTAAAGACATTAAAGAGCTAAGGTGAGTAATAACAACCCTCAGTTTTTTTAATCATCATCGGGCAGTTTCGAGCAGCCGAGAGGATAATAGCCGAAGCTGTCACCAGCTTCCTACTGAACATCGATGATTGGGATTCGAACGCAAGAGACAACTAGCAGATAGTTCAACAATGTGAGACACAGATGAGCAGCTGCATTCAACAGCACCAACGCGGTTCAGACCATCAAGTCATCATCACCATCAAACCTTTCTCGGCAGCGACAAAGATCGGCAGCTTCCGAACTTGGAGATGGGCCCTGAAAGAAGAAGAGGAAAAATCAGTTTGGTCTAGAGCAACAATCACAAGCATTTCAGCTTTTGCAAGCAACTGCGACAAAAGTGTATCAACAGGCAAACTCGTACAAACAACCATAACAGGCATCTCAATAACAGAAGAGATAAGCACATCCCCTAGCAATAACTCATCTGCGTCTATGATCATGACTAAAATGAATGAGACACCCACAGAGAATAACTCTTCTACTTGTGAGGGCTTAACAATTCAAAATATGCAAAATCAAATAGTTGCTATTGATGACAACCAAAGTTCTTTGCAAACCAACTGGTAAGCAGGATTTGGAGTCAGGGCAGTTGAGGCTGAGGCGAATCGGTCTGATAACCCATTTCGTTTAATCCATAGGGAAGACGCTTTGGAAGGAAACGAGTTAGCATCAGTTCAATGTCCAGTTCATAAGTCCATAAAATCAAATAGATCACAAATAAGTTTGGTTCCAAAACAGATCAAAATAAGCCGTTTCTAAAAACAATCCGCCAAATCCAAAGCAGGAAGATCCACATCTGAAAAAAATCCAATGAGATCCAATCAAAGTGAATTCAAATCCGGAAAAGGAAAGAAATCGAAATCATGAGTCCAATAGAATCAAATCATGTAAAAAAGGGTCCCAATCAGGACAAAATTAACATCTATAAAAATGTATATCCAAAAATCGTCAAAAGCCCAATAAATGGGAAGAGGATATAAGAAGGAAGGATATCACCTTTGAAACCCTAGACGAAGCAGAGCGGATTAGTGCAAAAAGGGGCAGAAAAAGTGGCGAAACCCTAGTCATCGAACGAACGCGAATCACCGCGAATGTCCATCATCGGCCGTTGACAAATACCAACCATCGCCACATCACCGTAGATATAGAACGGACTCACCGCGAGCGTGAAACCCGATGGGACCAACATCGCCGATGGAAGACCAACAACGGGCAATCCGTGAATGAAGCCTCAGAACAAGGTTCATCAAAGACCGCAAATACCTACGAGAAACCACCAGAAACCTCAGAGGAACACCAAATCTGGCAACAAAGACAACCCTCGAGAAAAAGCGTAAGCCAAGGTTGTCTAATACTATCATCATTTAACGATTTTGTTTGATTTCAGGTAGAAATAAGAATAAAAAATGGCAAAAAACGATCGAGGGAGATATGGGGTGAAACGGCGCCGCGATAAGAGGAACAGGGTTCTCCAAACCCTAAATATTCAATCACCACCGTTTTGAGTTGGGACCAGGTTAATCACCGGCCCAACTTTTGTTCTTTATTTATTATTTATTTTTCTTTTTGTTGTGTAGTTTTGTATCAAATATATATAAAATCAACCAAAAATATTTTTCAAATAATAATGTAATTTTCATATAATAATAATATAACTTCTTTATTAAAAAATAATAAAAATGATTAATTCAGTTTTTACTCTTTTTTTTTAAATAAATGAAATTCCTCTCTTTATCAAAAATAAATTAAAACTTTTTCTAAAGTGAATCCTTTCAGAATAATAGTCAGAATACTAAAGAAAAATGACAAACAATTAGCTTTTTGATTAAAAATGAGATTTTGAAAATAAAAAATGTATTAACTTTTATCTTAATTTAAGTTGAAGTTTTTATCACCATCATAAAACCAAAACCCCAAAAATATGCATAGCATCACAATTCCGTTTCATAACGCATCTGATGATTCATGTAATTCTGTCCACTAACACAGTTTGTTCGTCTTCGCAGCTTGTTATGGGGCTTTGTTATTTGATTCGGTTGTATTTTATTCAAGTTCTCACTATTATTGTTACTGCTTCTCAATTGTAACCTCGCGAACATAACAATCGCGTTTACTTCCCGCATTTAAATTTCCGCTTGCATGATTTAAATTCCTCGTAATTTTTTCACCAATATCTCTGTCACTGTCACACTCTGAAGGAATTAGGTCTAGCATTTGACCGCCGTGTCAATAGTCCTCACCTTCAACCCTTACAACTTTTACAAACCCTAATTTTCACAAATGCCTCGCCGCAGGCAAAATTACAATTTTACCCTTAGCATTAGGTCAGAGAGCCGCCGCGCTCATTTTAGGGTTTCCCCGCCGTGGAATCCCTAATTTAACCCTAATTACAACTTAACATTTCAACGTAGAGATTTGGAGTTTCTACACTCCACGTAAGCGTGTCCTTAAGATGCGTTTATTCCCCTTGAGACCTTGACCACAGTCAAGAAGTTTCTAACCTCCCTATTGAGGGGAACTACGGTTACTCTGATTCCACTCCCGTAAGGATACGTAGGCACAAGATGCGATGTCTTGCCGAGTAAACTTAGAATTAACCCCCTTTATTATTTATTGCTTATTTATATTTATTTATCTTTGCTATTTAATTATTTTGCTTATTATCTTGTAATTGTTTCTTGGATGTAAAGTTGTTTAATTATTTAATTATTATTATGGATAGTAATTTAGGGAGTGTAACAACCTGTATTAAAATAAATTTAGAACACTTTTAAATAAAGATAATTAAAATAAACACGTCACACACGTAAGTCGATTTTAATCGCCGTCTCACTTCCTAAGGATATCCCTCAAGTTTCCTACGAATAATGGTTAAGTGGGGTGTATAAAGCAAGTCCCTCAAATAAAAAAATCATCAAAGTCCCTTATGGTTGCCTTTACGAATCAAGTCCCTTTCGAAAAATGATGATGGTCCCTCCAGTTTGCTTATTACACCCCACAATGGCCTTCAAAAATCCAATTGTCCCTCACATGTCCCTTAACATCCAGAGTAAGGACTACCTCCTCCATTTTAGTAGGGATAGTCTTACTAAGGAAAGGATAAAGAATAAGAAAGACCTTAAAACATTAGGGTAGACTACTCCTAGATACTTGCTCATTTCAAAACTGTTTCACACTTAAACAAATTTTCAACAAGTTTTCAAACAAGTTCTTAACACATCCTTACATGGATTATTTATTAACTATTCTGAAAATCTTCTATTCACACACTACACTTTCAAAACAATTCAAAAGTGAGCTTAAGTACCTAAGAGCCCATGGATAACCATGGATGAAAAGGGTGCTAACACCTTCCCTTTTCATAACCTACCCCCCGGACCCAAAATATTCTCTAAGGTCTTTCCTGTTCTTTTATAACCTTTCCTTATGGATAAAATAAAAGTCGGTGGCGACTCTTGCTATCCGCAACATTGTTTAAAGTCAGTTCTCCCACCGTGTTACAACCGAGAACACAACCCATACTTCCCTCAAGAATTGTCAAATACATAATCAAGGGTCTCCCTGCCACTGGAGGTATCAAAATAGGAGGCTCTTGCAAATACTGTTTTATTTTATCGAACGCCTTTTGACAATTTTCATTCCATGTTACAGCCTGGTCTTTTTTCAACAGCTTGAATAACGGCTCACACGTAGCTGTCAGGTGAGATATGAACCGCGCGATGCAGTTCAACCTCCCTAAAAACCCGCGCACCTCTTTCTCTATTTTAGGCGTCGGCATCTCTTGTATTTCTTTTATTTTTGCAGGATCAACCTCTATTCCTTTTTCGCTCACGATAAACCCCAGCAGTTTACCTGATCTCACCCCGAAGGTGCACTTGTTAGGGTTCAGTCTCAGCCTGAACTTCCTAAGCCTTTTGAATAGCTTCAGCAGATTCACCAAATGTTCTTCCTCCGTCTGGGATTTGGCAATCATATCATCGACATAAACCTCGATCTCCTTATGCATCATGTCATGAAAGAGAGTCGTCATTGCATGCTGATACGTTGCCCCAGCATTCTTTAATCCGAAGGGCATCACTTTGTAGCAAAATGTTCCCCACGGTGTTATGAAAGTGGTCTTCTCCATGTCTTCTGGCGCCATTTTAATCTGATTGTAGCCCGAGAAGCCATCCATGAAGGAGAATACGGAGAATTGAGCAGTGTTGTCAACCAGCACATCGATGTGAGGAAGCGGGAAATCATCTTTCGGGCTCGCTTTGTTTAGATCACGGTAATCTACGCACATTCTGACTTTACCGTCTTTCTTTGGCACCGGTACAATATTAGCGACCCATGAGGGATATTTTGTAACAGCTAGGAAACCAGCATCCCACTGCTTTTGGACCTCCTCCTTAATTTTCACTGCCATATCCGGCGTAGTTCTGCGAAGCTTCTGCTTAACCGGCGGGCATTCTTCTTTTAGCGGCAGACGGTGCACAACCATATCCGTATCCAGCCCAGGCATGTCTTCATACGACCAAGCGAACACATCACTATACTCTCTGAGCATTTCAACCAGTCTTCGCTTGACGTCGCTCTGCAGCGCGGCTCCTATACGGATATTCCTTTCAACCCCCATCCGACCCCAGGTTAACAGTTTCAATGACCTCCTCATGAGGCAGGATGATTCGTTCTTCTTGCTTCACCAACCAAGACAATTCTTCTGGAACGTCACCATCTTCAACAATCTCCTCTTCGGCCTGAAATACCGGGTGCTCAAAGTCGAAATGAGTCATAGGCGGTTCAATGATGTCATCTGAAAATATTATCCTACAAAAGGAATGGTTAAATGCTTCAAAATGCGTATAAAGTGAATAACCACGTTGCCATTTTATTGTAAAACACAAAAACAGGAAAAACAGAGATCACAATATTTGTACATGAAAAAACGCCTTTTATTTAATGATTAAACAACGCAATGTACATAACAGCACGACCCTTAGCAAAATCACGATGCCCCGGGTAAGACACCGGATTGTTCAACAATTAAGAAAACAAAGTATTACTGTTTGGTAGTCATAGGAATAATCTCCTGAATAGACCAATTGCATAATCCTTGTCCTGGCATGCTCGGCTGAATCCAGGCGTCCATGTCGCAGTCACTGTCTACTTCTTCAGAATCTGGAACAGCATTGATGGCCTCGTGATACACTCCACTAGCTGTGATTGTTATTGGTCCTTTGAAACGAGGTGCCTCAGCAGCAGGCGTTGATGACGATGGTTGATATCCCAGCCCAAATCTGTCCATCTTCACGGGAATATCCAGAACCTTGCCCCAGCCTTTTGTCTCACCAGTCTTCACTAGAGCCTGAGCCTCCTTGTATGACGAGACGGCCACCTTTGACGCTTTACGCGGCCCTGGAACTTTGTTTTTGATGCGCAACCCTTCAAAGGCTTGACAAGGTGTTTCATGAATCTCGCCGTCGACTTTTACGTACTTGAATGATGACAGATGGCTAACCAATATATCTTCTTCTCCACAAACTGTGACCACACTGTCCCCTACCATGTATTTCAGCTTTTGGTGCAAGGTAGATGTGACTGCCCCAGCACCATGGATCCATGGTCGTCCGAGAAAGCAGCTGTATGCGGGCTGGATGTCCATAATGTAAAATTCAGTTTCGAAAACCTCCGGCCCCACCTGTAGAGGTAACGTTATGGATCCAAAGACTGTCCTTCGTGTACCGTCAAATGCCCTGACCACCAAGTCACTAGGCGTACAAATGATTCCCCTGATGTCCAATTTCATCATTGCTTTCTTTGGCAGCACATTCAAGGAAGATCCGGTATCTACCAGTACGTGGGACATGACTGAGCCCCTACACTCAACTAAGACGTGCAACGCCATGTTATGCTCTCTCCCCCTCGGGGTCAAATCAAAGTCTGTAAATCCCAAGCTATGGCCTGCGTTCACATGCGCCAACACCCCCTCCAACTGATTCACAGAAACATCTTGGGGTACGAAGGACGTATCCAGAACTTTCAACAATGCATTCCTATGAGCTTCAGAACACAATAGCAACGACAGTATGGATATCTTAGAGGGCGTCTGTTGAAGGTGCTCAACAATTTTATAATCACTCTTACGAATAAGGCGCATAAACTCTTCTACGTCCTTCAACGACGTTTCTTTTTCGCTCCTCTGCACAGGGACATCCTCATTCATCTTTCCTTTCCCTTTCGCCAATCGTTCAGCCTCTACCTCAGGCGATATAAAAATTCTCCCACTTCTCGTCATCCCTCTGGTGCCGACGACATTGTCTACAACCTCAACTGGCTGTTTACTAACATCAATTTTCACCCCATCACAGTATGCTTCCAACCCATAGGTCTAGGGTACTGCCTTAGTGCTCTCATAAGGGATTGGTTCTGCCTTGGTGATAGTGATCGGCGGTCGCCTGGCTGGCGCCGTTATAGTTATTGTTTTTCGGGGGATTGTCACGGTAGCTACATCACTTTGCTCATCCGTTGATAACTCTGCAGGTTCCTCAACTGCCGTTCTGTCGAATTGTAACGTGCCTTCATCTATTAAGGTCTGAATACCCCTCTTCAATTCAGCACAACCCCCAGCTTGGGTCCAACACTCTAAACAAAACTCATCGCAGCCCGGATACACACCTCCTTTCAAAAATCTGCTCTTTATCTCACACAACGGTGTCTTTAGGTCATCAACCTTCATGATCAAGTTCAAACCCTCCTCAGTTAAAATAGCATTTGCCCCATGGTTGGGCATGGGCTGTTGTACTATGTTCGGACCTGCTTGCCCGAAATTGATAGCCTTGCTATCCAACAGATCCTGTACCACATGCTTGAACGCGTGGCAATTCTCTATGTCGTGGCCCGGAGCCCCAGTGTGGAATTCACAGTGCTTGTTCGCGTCAAAGCCGTACGGAGGAGTGCCCGTTATTGGCGCCATGGTCCTCTTTTCCACCAAGTTCAAACCCAGTAACGTCTGTAGCAATTCTGCATACGTTGAAGGAGGCGTTTCAAACACCCTCCTTGGTTTGCCCCCCTGAATTCTGTGCTGGGCAGGATGTGCCCCTTGTTGTGGCTGTTGTTGCTGCGGTTGTTGTTGTTGTGGCTGTCTTTGTTGAGGAAGCGGGATAGTGACACTAGGTATCTGCTGCGGCTGAACATACTAATGTCTTCCTCTGCCCCGGCCTCGGCCTCGGCCCCCGAATACTGCACTTGCATCACCTTGACGGCGACCACCGAAAGCCTTTCTGTTACTGTCAGCTGAAGTGGATTCCTCAGCTTGGAATCTTCCCAGTTTAATATTGCTTTCAATTTTCTCACCCATCAAGATTAGGTCCGAGAAACTGCCCAAGGAAGTATGAAACAGCTTGTCATAAAACACACCAGTAAATGTTCCTAAGAACATATCATTCATTTCTTTGTCATCCAAAGGGGGAGGAACTCGTGCAGCCATGTCGCGCCATCTCTGCGCATATTCTTTGAAGCTCTCGTCTTTCTTCTGGGACAACCCCTGTAACTGGACCCGGTTGAGTGCCAAGTCACTATTGTACTTATAATGAGCCACAAACGCTTCAGCCAGCTGCTTCCAAGTTTTTATCTGAGTTGGCTCCAACCCCATGTACCATTCAAGGGAAGGATCAAACAAGTTGTCTTGAAAGAAATGCATCAGCATCCTCTCATTGTTCGAATACGCCGACATCCTTCTATAGTATGACCGCACATGCACCTTTGGACAGGTATCCCCCTTATATTTGTCGAATGTGGGAGCTTTGAACTTTAGTGGTACCCTCAGGCCAGGCACCAGACCCATTGTGGTCATATCTAAACCCACAGCACTTTGATTCACAACACCTTTCATCTGCTCCTCGAGCATCTTGATTCTTTGAGAGTCATCTATAGGACCTTCAAAACCTCCACCAGAGAAAGCATCTTCTTGCTGATCTTCTAGCCAATTACCGTTCCCATTCTCGTATCCATCATACCCGTTGTTACGGCCAAATCTATTCTGATTCATTACAGGGCCCCGCCCCCAGTTACCATACCCCGGAGCGACTCCGGCAGGTCCAAAGGACATTATTCCAGCACCATTCCCATTACCGAATCCGCCATAACCCTGATTGGTATTACCAAATCCATCCTGTCCGAAGCCCTGAGCGTTGAAGCCGTACTTCCCAGCATGATCAAACCCCTGGTCGTTAAAGCCAAATCTGTTGTTACCGAAGCCATTACCTCCCATATTATCACCACCCAGATTGACATCTCCGAACCCAACGTTGTTGACGACAGTCTCGTTACCGATTCCTGCGTTACCGTTCCCGGCGGCAGCGCCATTGTTCACATTGACAGCGGGTATGTTCACCACAGGTGGAGCTACCGGTGTAGGAGTACCATCCCCGTGAATAGTGTCAACTCGCACAGAATTATGGTCTTCGTTTCCGTGCCCAGCATTTCTTATCAGCAAAGGCTGCACCAAAGCTTGCAAGTTCTCCTGGCCTTTCACAATGGTCTCCATTGTCTGCATGAATAGCGCCAGCTTCTCACGCATGTCCTGCATTTCATTCTACATCTGATCCATAACTCTTCTGCAGTTGGTACGAGTAGAGTATCGGTGCGGGCGTTGACTTTCAATCCTGAAAAGACCTGTACGGTGCAGGAAATGAGATATAGTTCAATAATCACCTGTAATGCAATATGAATGTGAATGCAATGCAATATGTGTCTGTGCATTGGGGGATATCACTCCCTGATTCTAGTGCGAATGTGTCAATGTGGTGACAGTGACAGCAATACGAAGTTCGGAGCTGAATCATAGAAAACACCTCATATATTGCAGAGAAACCCATCAGGTTAGGAATACAATATCAATGAGTGTACAATAAGAAGGCATGACCTCAACCAACAATCCTGGTGATGGTCAGCACAATGCAAATAAAGCATACACATTAATACATGAAATGGTCAAGTGCTCCCATATGCCTGGTACTCCTCTAATAACCTCTTAGTCTCTGGATGACTTGGTCGGGTAAGCAGACCCTCAACAAGTAGATCTCTTCGTTGGAGAACACATCGTAAATCACCAGCGGATTCCTCCCATGCCCCTTCTTCGAAGCGATCCTCTAGCTTCCGTTTCTGAGACACAGCCTCTTTCTTGCCCTCGATGGCCTTGTTCAATGAGTTCTGAAGACTATATCTTGTCATTACCTCCTCTTCATACTTTTTATTGCTAGCCTTCAACTGTTCTTCGAGTTCAGAAATTTGTTGCTTCAATTTGTCTTCCCTCTTTTTGTTGTTGGTTAGCGTAGCATTCCACGTTTTGTTACAAGAAGAGATTTCCCGGTGGGCGGCATCGAGTGATTTCTTCTTGGACTCCAACATATCATGAGAGCTTCTGAATTCTTTCCCTAGGCGTTCACGCTTCTTTTTCTCTTCGGTCAGTTCAGCACCTAGCCTGTTTACTAACTCAGTCTGCTGCTGGAAGGAATACACAGCTTTATTCTTCTCACTCCGCATCTGAGCCAGTTCCTTTTCTAACTCTTCATTAGCCAACAGCAAGGCTTCCTTCTCTTTTACAACTCGCTCGTAGACCTCCATAGTAACGGTGGTTGGTTCCTCTACTGGAACATGAACATAGACTGGTGCAGCTGGGAACGGCATTAGCAACTGTTTTGCTCTCTCTTGTATCCAAGCTTTGTATGGTATATAAGCCTGACAATCATTCTTCCCCAATAGTGGTTTCCCTCTTCTGTTGATACGCATCCAAGCGTGCTGAAGCTTGGCTAGTAACTCTCCATTCAAGTCACCGGTGAAGTACAGAGATTCCTACACTTCTTCCTCCCTAGGTGGGTTCTTCAATGCATATCCAAATTGGCGAACAAACAGAGATGGATTATAATTGATGCATCCTTTCCTTCCTATCAAAGGCACGTTCGGATACCCAGCGCAACTGAAAATAAGCTCATACCCCAGCAAGTCTCGGTCAAACCATTCAATATCTTCAGAAGATAGTCTCATCAGGCGCTCTGGCCAGTCAGCTGTAATTGCGCCGTCTACAAAAGGTCCCTTTAGGGGGAGATGGCTCTTAAACCACATGTTCAACAGCGGCGCACAACAGTAAACAGTCTTTCCTCTCCTATTTTCATTTTTGTAGTGCAATGAATGATAGAGATCTCCAATCAAGGTGGGTACAGGGTTGCCAGCAGCAAACAGATGAAAGGCGTCAAAGTCCACAAAATTGGGTAAATTGGGAAACAGCACTATTCCGTAGATGCACAGAGCCAAAATAGCATTAAAGACCATCCAGCATCCGCTCTTGGCGTATTCTTGGGCTTTGCCAACCAAAAAACCGAGGGAGAAGCCTGGAACCCAGAGCCAAGAAGTCACTAATAGTTCAGAAGTGTTCATGTGTAAAGCCTTTGCTAAGTCCTCCAGCTTGGGCTTAGCGTCACAATGGATGAAAGGAACCTTATTTTGCACCGGCAGCTCGATAAACTCTGCGTACTCCTCCATGGTAGGCCCCAAAATAAAGTCAGCAAATGTGAAACATCTCAAGGTAGGGTCGTAGAATTGCATCAATGTATACAGCCCATTCAGCTCAACAGCAGTTGGCTTGCAAACCAGTCTCAATAGTCTTCCATAACTCATTCTGAAACTTCTCCTGACCTCCTCATCAGCAAGGGAAATCAGACCAAGTAGGGGAGTAACGTCAGGTGTAGGTAACTTGTACGCAACTGTCCTTCTCAAACCAGCCATGATCAGAAATCAGAAGTCCAGACACTAGAATCAGGGAATATGCAAATGCACCTGCAGCACAGACACACGTTAATGAAATGCACATGATAATGGTTATGCGAACAATGCAATGCAAATAGATGCAACAGGGACCAAATGCCATGGCTGAGAAGCCCGAACCACATCATAAGTCTCCAATAGACCATCCAGAATTCCTCAAACCCTGGTCTTAGACAGACCCAATACAAAGCTTCAACTCTGGTCTCTGATAGACCCCATAACATAACTCCAACTGGTCTCTGATAGACCCCTCAACTGTCCATAAATATCCTGAATCTCAAATCGAGAAACAAACCGGTATCTGAAGGTCTAGTTACCTGCATAGCCCCAAACCCTCTCACAGGTAGGTGTCCTAGTAACTGACAATGGTATGGCATCCTATGCGGTCGTCGGCGTCACAGACTTTCAGGGTTGATGATACGATTCCCAGAAGGAGTGCATCATCAGATCCTAAAGAGGCCTCACTTAGCCAACTTCCAATTGATCGGTTCCCGGAGTCGACAATTCAACTAACCAACAACCCCTTCGACCCAAAGGGTAGAAAAAGAAGTCAACCAGAAGAACCTCGTCCGAGTGTGGATTTTGCGGGACACTAATGCAAGCAAAGCCGGCACGCGCCCACTACTTTCCACTCTAATTCTAAGTGCACTCAAGCCCAGGTCCGGCTTATCTCTCAATAATAGAACCCCCTCAAACCCACAGCAATAATCACAATAAAATAATGCTGAAAGTAAATGACATAAATGTAAATCCATACAAATTCCTCGACGGGAAAACAAACGTTAGGATTGACTCGCTTAAGGGACGTTGGATCCCAAATGCATAAGGAACTATCGCAGTCCTTAGCAGCCAGGGGACGTTGGATCCCCAGCAGAGTCGCCAGCTGTCGCTACTGCGAAAATCGGCGCCGGCTGAACAGAAGAGTCGCCACCATGCGTTATTTATCCCAACCGAGGGAAAGGAAACACTCAGAGTAAACCTACCGCAAAGACGGGAAAGGAATGGTCATCGCAACCAAATCCTGGATTCGGGAGTCGGTTACGTAAGGTGAAGGTATTAGCACCCCTCACGTCCGTCGTACTCGACGGGATCCACGCTTGTTTTCTAGTACGGATTTTTATTCTATCTATTCTACAGGTCTGGGGTTAAAAGAAAATAAAATGACTCGGCAAAGTATCGCACTTTATGCCTACGTATTCCCGTCGGAAATGAGAAATCAGAGTCAACGTAGTTCGCCTACCTACGGGAAAGGAGGGGAAAGTTGCTCGCTAGGATATCGCATCATATGCCTACGTACTTTCATACAGCATGAAAGATCAGAGCAAACGTAGTTCGGGCCACGTACGACACAAGTCTGTCTTGATTGTTTTTATCTCCTTCTGAAAAAGGGTTTTTCTGATTACTGGTCCAAGCGGACAAAAATGACATTTTGATTGGTTCACATTCTTTTACGGAAGAAATGTCTTTCATTGTGTTTGAAATATTTATTGTGTTTTTCTGTTTGTTTTGGGAAAGAAGAGACAGAACTCTAACCTATGGTTGAAAAGGGAATCAAACTAACCTAATGTTATCATGCATGGGTTGAGACCTAATGTCTATCATATTCCTCTCTTGCGCAGAGAGAAACAGAGATCCTAAGGGGATAGAGGGAAAAACAACAGCATATATACAGTAAAGCAGTAAAATGCATGAATGCAGCAGTACAAGCGAGGCAAGGGAGTCCCACTCAACCTCGAACCTAGAAAACAACAGGCAAAAGCGGACAAAATTCACTTTCAACCTAACAGATTAATCGGCAAACAATACAGTCTGGGAAACTCAAACAATACATCAAAAGCTTATAAACAGCAAAAATAAACAGCAAACAGCAACTCTGCACAGCAAGCTCCATCATCTTCTATCTTCAAGTCATCTTCAAAACATCTACAAGCTTCAAGCCAGCATCAATCTTCAGGGAGGGAAACTCTAATAGTAAACACCTTCAGCAGCTTCAAACAGCAGGACTCCAACAGCAGCAATCAAACGCACAGCTTCAACAGCACAATCTTCATCTTTTACAGCCTTCAAGCAAGGTCTCTATCTTCAATCTTTCATGGCTTTTCTTCAAATCAAACTCTCCAAGATGAGTAGCAGTTAACAAGATGAAATGGATGTTAAACAATCAGTTGCCTACCAAAGGTGGCCTACTGACCGTTAACAAGATACAGACAGTTTTCTCTCAAAAGTTCTATCTTTTAAATACATTCACTAATCCTTCCAAAGGAAGGAGGTGAGTATTTAAAAGAGACTTTGAATCATAGAGAAAGAATGGAGGCAAACAAGACCTTCCATATTTATGAAGCAAGTTTCTACTCTAAGCTCTACCTAGCTCCTAGTTCCTATAATCTTCAACAGCTACAAGCAAGCTGCAATCTTCATAAACTCTTGAAATTGATCTTCACTCCTTTTTGTCTTCAATGGGCTTCATCAATAAAGCTCTTCAACTCAAACCCATACCCCAAGCAAGCCCAATAACCCACACAATCAAGCAATAACCCTAGAAAGGGCACACCATTCAATCAATCAATTACAAAAATATACTAAAATATTAGTACAATGGGGAAAATTCTAATATATTTTTTTAAGGGATCTATTATGCTTACCATTAATACCCCTATAGGCCCAGGTCCTAATTCAATCTAAAAACCCAAAAGAAAATTGTTTTAATACACCTATGTTATGTTCAAACCCTAATTAACTAGTCTAATAGTTTCTAACTAAACTACCTAAAATGAAATCCTAAAAATTGTGGTATAAAAACCAGGGGCACCTAATATCCATATCTAGTTGTACTAAAAAGAATGGGTGAAAATCCTAAAGGAAACTCCTAAGCTAAATTCTACAAATGGTAGCATCAACTAAAAGAATTAAAAAGCAATTAAATGTAAAAATATGCAAAAAATATAAAAATGAAGTAAAATGACAATTTTATGATTTTATATTTTTCTTGACAGAAAATGGAAAATGGGGAAAAAAATCCCATTGAAAAATAGTGATTTTTCAATTTAATATGGTTTTTTCAAAGTTATAAAAAATTTGGAGTAAAATATTATAAAAATGATGCGTGGGGTGCACAAAGTAATGCTATTCAGTTATCATGATGATGGGCCCAGAATAGGGGGGGCGAATATCAAAGCGCGCCTGGCCCATTATATCAGAAAAAAACAAATTAAAATGAAAAGAAAAAAAATGAAAACGCGGTGCAAATAGCAGGAAAACACAGTTATAATATGAAATTGGGCCTGCATGGGGGTTTGGATAGCACTGAACTCACTTAAGCCCAGGAACGCGTTTAATGAAACGCAGCGTTCCATGGGTCAGCTCTCCCTCCAAAATTCGTTTCAAATCCTAGCCGTTCGATCCACTCTTTGGTCAACTTTCAACGCATGATCTGACGGCTACCGTCTTCTTCATGGGACAATTAGGGTTTGCTGCAACACCATTAACGCACCCTCCATGCACAGATCTTATCCCTCATCGTTCTCACTCATCTCTCCATCAAATGACTCGATGTAAGAACCAATCTTGTTCTATTTTTCACGTAGAACACAACCATGCCATTAGTTTGTATTGAAACGCCATAGATCACGCAAACCGAATAGTGTAACTCCATGAACTCAGAATTTCATCGTTTTTCAACCTTCGCCAAACTCCACATTCTTTATACAAAAATAATCCTCATGCTATACTGATTAAAACTAGCTAATCCTATTGCCTTAACACTCAATATATCATTCATTATAACTCCATCAAGAATTCGTGCGCATACATCAAACTCTACCAAACCTTGCCAAATTCTCCAGAAACGATCCTCTAGTCATCTATAGCATGTTTAACCTAACAAATCTACTTCATGCTACCTAATTCAGGCCAAATCGTGAGAAATGCTAACCTGGTAAGAAGATGAAAACAGAAGGTTGAATTCTTCAATTCAAAGCTTGCAATGCTCCAGGATCACTCAATGGACTATGATCTTGATTCTGTATGCAACAATTCTTGCTCAAACCACCTGGATCATCATAACCGATTTCAATTGCACTTGGATGTGAGAATTTGCAGAACACGATTCTTGCCCCAATCCACTCAGATCTTGATTGTAATATGATCAGTGATGATTATTGAATTGAATAGGAACAAAAACTTGGAAGAATGATGAAGAATTAAGAGGATTCAAAGCAATTTGCAAAAAAGCAAGATGAAGTGAAACTCTGAGTTTTCTATCAAATGAAGTTCAACCTTGTTTTGGATCAGTTAGAATGAATATATAGATGATGATGGAAAGTTCCAGAACTTGCTAGATTGATCTCATGAGAAGTTGTTTATATCTTTGCATGAGAAAATGAAATTGGTTAGTTGAAAAAATCAGTCCATGAAACCTTGTTGCAGCTCCTCATTCT
This sequence comes from Lathyrus sativus, assembly GCA_963859935.3. Taxonomy (NCBI): domain Eukaryota; kingdom Viridiplantae; phylum Streptophyta; class Magnoliopsida; order Fabales; family Fabaceae; genus Lathyrus; species Lathyrus sativus. The sequence continues at coordinate 8,687,617 of CAWUDS030002219.1, read as the reverse complement.
CACTTGAAAATCTCATTAGGTGATATTTTGAACATGTGGAAAGGCCTTGCTAGCTTGCACATTAATCCCTTGTATGCATTGGATGTGTAACTTCAATTATAAGCAAGCTATGATAATTCCCAAATTCTGATCTCAAACCCAAAATCTAACATTGCCAATATTCTTAAAATGTCATTTACCTTCAAAATGGTTGGTCATATGCTTGGTTTTGCTTTTGTATCAAAAATTCACAATTTTGGTCATTTACAAATGTACTTCTCCCTTTATAATTGGTCAATTTTGCAACTCTAAGCTATGAGCATTTCCAACTTACCACAATCACTTTTCTAGACTCAAAATGTCATTTGGAGCAAGTTTGATGTTGAACATTTCTTCATTTGAAGTTTGGAAATAGGAGTTTTGGGCATATGCTTGAAATGACCTGTAATTCCACTTTCCCAAAATACCCCTGGCTTGCCAAGATCATAAGTAGAGTTCTACAAATCAGATGAAGGCATACTATACCTTTCTAGAAATCTAATATCATTAGGAACAACTTTCATTTTGTCCAGAAATCCATTTGAAAATTTCTTGAGGGGTAAAAGTTGCTTGGAAATCAAGTAACTTTCACTGACAAATTTCAGTATCCTCAGATGACCTGTAACTTGCAAGAACCATAACTTGAGTTCTATAAATCTCCTTGATGCCTTCCACCACTCAAATTAAAGTTCTTAAGATACTATACAAGTTTCATGTTGGCCAAGGATCCATTTGAGACTTTCATTTTGAATTATCTTGCTTGGAAGTTTGCCCTAAATTAGGAGATTTTCCACAGAACCCTAATTCAGAAACTTCTCTTCTTCTTGATTTCTTTTGATTTATCCTTGGCACAACACCACATCCATATCCACATATCAAATGAGGCATCCCACATCTTCCAAACAGGCCTTGATGCCCTTCAATCAAGCACTTGACTTAGGGTTGACCCAGATGACACCCTAGTTGACTGTCTTCAACTGTAGCTCTTGTAACCATGCCAATGACTTGTCTTACTTTCAAAAGGACCCTCTAGGTCTTCCATGCCCTCAATCCATAACCCATAACTTCTCTGATGATCTTCACATACCCTCAAGATAGGAGAGAAACCCACTGCTTGGCCTTTAAACTTCCCAAAGCTTTAATTTCTTTCTTGGTGATTTGAATAGGCTTGAATCTTGATAAGAGCCTCTTGAATACATTCCTTGAGATGAAAAATAGCACTTTATCCCTTGTTGGATGACTTGCCCATGCCATGCTATGCAAATTAATGAGCTATGTATATGATCTACTATGCAAATGACAATGCAATTGAAACATAAACCAAGTGAAGTGGGTTGAGCAAATTTTAGGGTGCAACAGGCAATACACACCTTTGTTCTATTTTGAAGATACCATGTGTTTAAGCTATCCCCAGTGGTGGTTAAGTGCCTCTTTCCCAGTGGAGTTGAGTCTCATCCCTAGTGGATTTGGACCTTTCTCCATGGAGTCTTGCTAAGTTGTTCCTCGTCGGGTCTTTCTTTCTTTAACTATGTTTCAATGTTTTCTGTATGCAATTATCCCCTGTGACGTCATTCCTCACAAGATTTCTGTCTTACATATCATATCATATCATAAGCATTTTGTTGCATCTTAGGGCCAAAAATTGTGCATGTTTGTATTTAAGTCTCTCCTATCGCGTCGAGACGAAGATTTCAATCTCTATATTTCCGGATAGAAGAAACTCAAATAGGGACATCTGTCATACCCGAATTTTTTACCCTAAGATTATGTTTTGCATCATCTACATAGCATAGCATGCACTTCATCTTGCATAGTGTCTGAAATGTCAGTCAGAATAAATTTGTTGGATTTACAAACAAACCGGTCTAAATTTATTTCAAAATCTGATCAAACATTGTATTTTCTCAATATGTTTATTTCACGCTGATTATTTTGGTATGTTCATTTTATTTTGTTTTTTAATCATTTTTATTTAAATAATAATTTAATTTATTTAGATTTAATTAGATATTTAATGTAAAATTTTACTTTTATTAATTAATTTTATTTAAATTTGTTTATTAATATTTTCATTTTAAAAAACATAAAAACATAATTTTTAATTCTTTTTATTCCTGTCTTATTATAAAAAACACAAAAACATAATTTTTAATTCTTTTTATTCTTGTCTTATCATAAAAAACACAAAAACATGATTTTTAATTCTTTTTGTTCTTGTTTTGTCATAAAAAAATAGAAAAATATGATTTTTAATTCCTTTTATTCTTGTCTTATTATAAAAAAAAATAAAAAAAATATTGTGTTAATTGTTATTATCATTCTTGTCTATTTTCTAGTCCTATATATATGCATTAGAAAAAACAAACAAACACACAAAAAAATATTTAAAAAAAACATTCATACCTCATCTTCCTCACATCGAAACCGCAAAGTTTTTCACAAACCACGACGTGGCAGTGAGAAGAAGAGACGGAGGCACGGCGAAAAAGGTGAAACCGTGAGAGAAAATGTCGGCGGAATGAAGGAAGAAGAATGGAGGTCGTCCATGGTAAATTTGAGAAAGAGAAGAAGCAGTTTGATCTTGCTAACGTTTTTGGAGGAAGATAGTCATTTTGAGTGGATTTTAGGCTTATACTATCAACTTACACGGCTTGTTTTGCGTTAAAAAAAATTATGTCATGCTATTATTTTTTAAGATACTTATGGGCTTTCTAATTGTAAGCCCGATTGTTTTTACTACTTTGTTTTCTTTTTCTTTTTTCTTTCTTTATTTTACATTATTTTTAGAATTATGTTTTTTTCATAATTTTTTTTTAGAATTTGATATCATTTTTGTTCAATATGGTAAAATGTGAACCTTGGTCTATCTTTTTTGGTATGGCTTATATCCTAATTAAACGTTAGCATTAATTCTTGATTAAATTTTTAGTGTTGAATGGATTTGGTTTTGATGTCAATCGATTTTGAATTAGATTATGATCTTGGTTTTTTTTCCTTGGTTAAGTTCTTATGAATATTCTTATTAATCTTTTCCTTGATCTCGGTACACATGATCGAGGACTAGCTTTAATGCTTGGTATTGTTGGTTGTTTGCTTCTAAATTGTTACACCCCCTTTAGGATGTTGATTCAACCTTATCTTCGAAAAATTGAATCAATATAGACTTTAGGTTTTGAACTATTGCATGATAATTTCTAGAATAGCTCCCCTTGTAATCTCAATATTAGGTCATAAAATTAGATTAGTCCTGTCGCTACTACGAAAATCGGCGCCGACTATGACAGAAGAGTCGCCACCGTGCGTTATTTATCCCACAAGAGGGAAAGGAAACGCTCAGAGTAAACCTAACGCAAAGAGGGAAAGGAATGGTCGTTGCAACCAAGTCCTGGATTCGGGAGTCGGTTACGCAAGGGGAAGGTATTAGCACCCCTCACGTCCGTCGTACTCAACAGGATCCACGCTTGTTTTCTATCTAAGGGTGTGTTATTCTATCTACTCTACAGGTCTGGGTTAAAAGAAAAGAAAATGACTCGGCAAAGTATCGCACTTTATGCCTACGTATTCCCGTTTGGAATGAGAAATCAGAGTCAACGTAGTTCGCCTACCTACGGGAAATGAGGGAAAGGTTGCTCGCCGAGATATCGCATCTCGTGCCTACGTACTTTCATACGGCATGAAAGATCAGAGCAAACGTAGTTCGGGCTACGGAGGACACAAGCTTGTCTGACGGTTTTTATCTCCTTCTAAAAAGGGTTTTCCTGATTAAAGGTCCAAGAGGACAAAAACAGAGTTTGAATGTTTGTTTGAGTTTTTTTACGAAAAGAACTGTTTTTTAGGATGTTTGCAATCTGTACTGTACTAAAGACTTGTGATCTGAGAGTCACTACGTCTCATGTCACCCTAAGGGTACCATACTAAGCAACCAAATTACTGAAGAGTGACCCTCCAGCAACCTTTTCTCAAATATCTTAAGGCTCGTAACGTACAGCACGCGTTATCCTTATTACCGTGTTTTTGAATTGTTTTGAGATGAGAAGAGAAAGACGCTCTAAAAAGCCTATGGTTGAAAGGGAAACTAACCTAGTGTTATCATGCATGGGTCAAAACCTAATGTCTGTCATAATTTCCTCTTGCACAGAGGAAATCAGAGATCCTAGGGGATAAACAGCAAAAGACAGCAAGCAATAAACAGTAAACAGTAAAATGCATGCTATGCAGCAATACAAGCGAGGCAAGGGAGTCCTGCTCAACCTCAAACCTGGGAAAACAACAGGAAAAGTGAATCAACTTCACTTCAAACCTATAGGGAAAGTAACACAAGCCAACAAACAATACAGAGAAAAACAAAAGACACAGAGGGGGCAGCTCAAGCAGCAGTACCAAGCTCCTACAGCAAACAGCAACAACAACTCTAAACAGCAAAGTTGGATAGACATCAAAGTTGACAGCAAAGGCTTCATCCTCAAGCAAGCTTCTATCTTCAAGCTTCATCAATCTTCAAGCTCCAACAAGCACACTCCAAGAGGAAGATTAATCATCAAGATCAAGTTATAATGTTAAGGAACTTAATGACAACTAAAGGAAATCACTAAGAACTCAACATTACAAATGAAAGGTATCCTCAAATTTCTACTCACTTGGGCATACCACTCATCCCTCTTAAGGAGAGATGGAGCTTCCCGAGGAGGAATTTATGTCATTCGATAGAATAGAGGCAAACAATGCACTCCATGTTTGAAGAAAGAATCAAAACTAGATCTAAGGCACTTCCTAAAACCCTAATTTCCTAAGCTCCTAAAAAAAACTCCACAAGAGGAAAAGCCTTCAACTCCAAGCTCCAATCTTCAATCCCAAGCATCTTCAATGAATCCAGAAGCTCCACCAAAAAGAACTCAAGCCTAAACCAACTCCAAAGCAGCCAACCAAACCAAACAATCCAAAGCACTCAAGAGAGGAAACCACAAATACAAGCCACTTGCAAAATACAACTAAAATAGGAAATGAAGTTGCAAAATTCTAATAAAATTCCTAGGGGAACATACATGTTTGAACAACCTAGTGTAAAAAGATTGAAGCCTAAATCAACTTCTAAATTATCTAAACCATTCCTACATTGAGATAGGGCAAGGGGATCCACAATTTTGGGAGGGTCCCAATCTCAATACCTAAAACAGACCTTAATGTTGTTCTAAAATTCTAATAAAAATGCTAAGGGAACATGAATATTTACCCTAAAACATACTTAAAGATCTAAGCCAGAAAGATTACCAGATGGAAGAACAAAAATAAACAAGGCAGATGAAGAATTATGCAAAAATAAAGAACAAAATAAAATGTGAAAAATCATATTAAATTGAAAAATGCATGGAATTGTATTTTGTTAATCCCAAAAAATTATAAATTCCATAAGGATCATGAGGATATTTTTAAAATAATTTTTGGATCAAAATTGGAATTAATATGATTTTTGGAACAAACAAATCAATTAAAATAAAGAAAATAGAATAAAAATCAAATAAAAGCTGAGAATAATCCACAGCCTTTGGATCAGTCAACAGGTTAAGGGATCCAACGCGCCTCATGCTGCCAGCACATTTAGTGATACGCAGCGTTTTGAATTAAAATTTCGTCTCCTCAGATTAAAACACAAGCGTTGGATTGAGTGGTCAGTCAATGGTCAAGGCAAGATCTTGTGGTCTACAACTCATCTTCTCCAAATCTCTGGTCATCAGAGTGGAGATTCAGGCTGGTGGTTGGTGGTGGCCGGAGAAGACTCTGGTCGTCTTCTCCGGCGAGGGTCCAGGTTCAGGTCATCAAAAATGATAAAGTCTATAACAATTTTGCTCAGAATTTCACGTACATTCCAGATCTATCATCAAAATGTTCTAATTCTCAACACATAATCAAACACGATCCAAATTTCAAAAATAGCATCATCACCAACTCTCACTAAACTCAAAATTAATGGTATAGATCTCTTCATCTCGTTGCGTACATCAACCTGATCTAAACAATTAGCATTAAAACCTTATGAATCAAGAGATTCAAGTCCAAACAGTCATGGCATGTCATCTTCAATCATCATCAAATGCTTCCAAATCAAGCCTAAAACAATCTATGTCTTGTCTAGATCCTAACCACAAGTCTAAAGCTATCTAAATTATGCTAAATCATGCTGAATTTTGAGAGATGCTAACCTGGTATAGATCTTGAAATAGATGCAGTTAGAACTCGTGGCTTGCTTCAAAAAGCTCCAGAAACTTTCAATGATCCACAAGGAAGAGATTGCACACCTCAATTTGGCTTGAATTGGTCTGAATCACAAAACACGATTTCAATTTGCAGCTGTGGAATTTCAAATGCTCTCTCTGGTTCTGGCGCGAAATGAAGTTCAACCTTGATCTGAACTTGCTCTAATGAATATATAGAATCATTTCATGGGCTTTTGGATCCAAATTGAAGCCCAAAACAGTCATTCACATTTTCTGGTTTTTTGATTCAAAGGCAATGTATCAGTCGTGCTTTGCAAGCTTTTCCTTGTTCCAGAAGGTTCTCACACCTTGCACATGTCATTTAGAATGAGTTTGAATGGCAAGATTGGTCTGAATTGCCTTGTGCATTGATTTTGCAATGTTACTTACAAGTGAAGCAACCACATGGCAACTTCCAAAACTTGAACTGAACTCAAAATTCTGTTAAAACCAAAGTGTTTGAAATGTGATTTCCAATCAGAAAATGTACCCACTTGCTTGGTTTGAGGTATCTAACACAAAATCACATTTTTCCCTCCTTTCCATATTTGAATTTCCTTCATTTTCAAGCCATTTCAAGTGACTTTTTAATATGAGCCAAACCAAACTCTCATGACCACTTGGTTGCACTCGAAACATCATTTTAAGCAAGTTCCATGTTGAACAAATTTCCATTTGAAGCTTGCAAGTTGGAGATACGGACCTATGATTGAAAGTGACCTAAAATCTCACTTTCCCAAAATACCCCTGACTTGTAAACCTCATAACTTGAGTTCTACAAATCATATGGAGGACTTCTAGTACAATTTAGAAAGATAAGATCATGATGAACAACTTTCATGTTGACCAAAAGTTCATGTGAAACCTCCTTCTAGGTAAAAAATAGCCTTGAAGTCAAATGATTTTCACAGACAAATTTCAGAATCATCTGAGGACCTGTAACTTGTCTGGACCATAACTTGAGTTATATAAATCCAATGGAGGACTTCTAGTACTCAAATTAAAGGTATTGAGATTCTCTACAGGTTTCATGTTTGCCAAAGATCAATTTGAAACTTATATCTTGACTTATGTGGCCTTGAAGTTAGGCACTAAATAGGGTAATCTTGCACTGAAACCCTAATTTAGCAACTTCCCACATTATTGATTCTTCTTGATTTGATCTTGGCACAACACCACAAATGTCTTATCACATAATTCCATGAACTCCATGACCTAAAAGTAGGCTTTGATACTCTTCAATTGCATAATTGACCTAGGGTTGATCCAGATGAAACCCTAATTGTCTGCACTTCAACTATGGCTCTTGCATTTGACACAATGACTTGATTTAGATCCAACATGGCTCTCTAGGCACTCCATGAGCTCTATACACATCTCATATTCACACCTCATGCTTAACATCCCATTGATGGTCCTCAGCTGATCAAGACCTCCCACCACCTCCTGATGACTTGGATGACTTCTCAAGCTTGGATAAGATTTCTTGCTAGGATTCTCTTGATAATAATCACACTTGATCCTCTGTTGGATGAATGATATGCCATGATATGCAAATGATAGAACTATGCAAATGATAATGCAATGAAACATAAACCAGGTAAAAGATGTTGAGCAAATTTTGGGGTGCAACAAGTCCCTCAGGATATTAACTTAGACAACTTACCAATTAAATTCCCATTCTCCCACAAGAGAATTAGACATGAGTCATCTATGTATATGAGATATAATTCTCCTACCCCATAACATAATCGATAAAGATGTAGAATCTTTTCCGCTTGAGAGAGGTATGTGGCATGCTTGTCGATTATAAATCCGAGTTAGTGCCTTTCTCCCAATGTGAAGTAAATGCCGTCTTCCGCATGTTTGTGGTGGTTTTAAGTCGAGTATTCTCCCTAAGATGACAACTTGTCTCTTCTCCTAAAATCAATCAACAACTTCCCTTCTGAAACCTTGGCCACAGTCAAGAGTTCCTTGTCCCTTTAGGGGAACTACGAATGCTCTGATTCCATTCCCATCAGGATACGTAGGCACGAGATGCGATGTCTTGGCGAGAATACTTAGGAATAACACCTTAGGTCTCCTTTTTCCTTTTCATCCTTAGTAGACAAAATAACAAATAACACAATAAAACAAGAGGTTCCTGTAGAGTACTACATATACTTAGGATGCTAGCACCTTTCCTAGTTATAACCAACCCCCGAACCTTAGATTCTCTTTTGCTCTGTTTTTGTATTGCATGTTTATGGGTTATTCATTCTTTTTCTCTCCCTCGGATAAATTAAAGATCGGTGGTGAAAAATGATTTGTGATTCTAGTTAATCAATAGCTTGTTATCCAATTCTCACTATGATAGTAGCCACATGAAAGATGGTACATGGTGCATGAAAATGACATTTGAACATGCATAAACACTAACCCATATGGCTCACTTTATCCAATCATAACTCAATGAGTTTTGGTTCAAATTGTACAATCTTGAGCTCAATGGAAATTAGGGAAATTGATGATCAAAATCCATGTTTGAAGAAACTTGAAATAAGTCTTGGATGATTGAGAAAAATGGAATTGAAAACATGTCCACCAATATGCCATAAATAACTTAGAAAAAATTCTAAGTTATGGAATTTGACAACTTTGAAATCTTGATTTAGAAACCACATATCTTGAGCTCTACTGATCCAATGAAGGAGATCTTGTAATGGATGGAAATCTTGAAGAAAGATCTATAACTTTTATGTTTGAAGGAAATTAAATTGTAGTTAAGATCTTGATGAAAAATGCCTTGGAATATTGGTCTAAAATCTGCCTAGAAACTTGCCAAATTTGACATCTTTGAAACCCCAACTTAGGGGCATCATAACTTGAGTTATAAGCATCCGTTGGAGGAGTTCTAATAATCAAAAGAAATATAGGAGAATTCTATACAACTTTCATGTTGGAGTAAAATTGGTTTGAAGCTTGGATCACCATGAAAAATAGGCTTGAAAACATGCTCCTCAAGCTGAATTTTCATACTTAGAAAAAATTCTAAGTGTTGAAACCTAGATTTCTTCCTTTTCCCAACTTTAACTCTTTATATATCTTAATATATGAAACTCTTGAACTTGATTTCTTCTAAAAACTTGTATTTCATGATGTCCTCTTTAATTTGATAACAAGTTTTCCCCATTTGGATCAAGGATGAAAAAGTTATGATTGATGCAAGATGGCTAGAAATTAGGGTTTTCCACAGTTAGAAAAATTTCACCAGAACCGTAATTCAACCAATCTCTTGATTTTATGCTTCTATTTGATTCTTATTGCTCCAAACATATGAAAACACTTGAGAAGACCTAGCATGCCCTTGTTTGACCTTGAAAAGCAAGACTTTGACCTTATGGAGCCACAGTTGACTTTTCTTGATCTGGTGAAACCCTAGCACTCTTTCCAATGACTGAAGCTCATGTCATGACTTGTGATGACATCTAATACATTTAGGGAACCCTCAAGATATGTGTTGAGCCATAGAATAATGTCTTTCCCAAGAAACTAGCCACAGATTCCCTTTGACTAAAACCATAATCCAGTTGTCCCAAAGATAGAAGGACATGCCTAATGCTTGTAATCTTGATTCAAATGATTGTGTGATATGCCTTGATGATGAAAATACCTTGGGGATTTATAATTCAACAAGGTTGAGATCAAACCCTTTCTTGAGCCTTGAGGATCATACTCTTATTCTTGAGAACCAACCAAGATACCTTGATCCCCTACTTAAAACCAATGTTATGCACAAATGATGATGCAAATGATATGAAACAAAAGCCAGTTAAGGTTAGAAAAAGAGAGGGAAAATTTTGGGGTGTTAAAAGAGAAAGTAATAAAGGTTCTCATATTTAGGGGGAGTCCTAAATAGAAAGAAACAGGTAGTATTAAGAAGAGATGCATTGAACAAGTGTTGTTCATCTAAGACACTTTCTACTAATACTATCGAGAGTGGATTTCCTTTCTTGGGTAGGAAGCTGCCTAGATGTAGGTGTTGTTGCACTGAATTGAGTTAACAATTCTCTTGTGTTCTCTATTTTATTTATAATTTATCATTTTGTTGTCTATTATCTATCAATTCTAGTATAAGATGTTAAACACATTGGCTTAGGCATCTGGTCCAACATTTGTCCTCTTGAGAACAAAATGTCAATTGACATCAGAGTGGACACCCTATTCTGTTTGGGTGTGTTCCAAGGTTCTTATTATGTTCAAGATGGAGAATTTCAAAGGAGAGGCAGGTCACTAACCAAAGATTCTTTACTTAAGACGCCTCTAAAGAACAGAGTTGAAGACAATTATGAAGATTGTGAAGACCAAGTAGATTATGATATTGAAGAAAATCTCAAGCTTGCTAAGATCTTTAGTAAAGTCATGATAAAACTTGATATGAGATATGGAAATAATGTCACTATAAATGTTCAAGACAATCAAGAATACGATTTCCAGAGGTGTAACTTTAAGCATAAAGGAATAAGTGTTGTAAATTTCAATTATATTCAATGCCTTAAGTGCAAATATTATGGACATATTTAAGTTCAATGCTCAATTTTCCAAGGAAAAATGAAGAATCTACAATGCCACTAATGATAAGGAAGGTGAATCTAATCAAGCAAACAATGTTTTGACCTTCAAAGATATGAAATATCAATGCCACTAATGATAAGGAAGGTGAATCTAATCAAGCAAACAATGTTTTGACCTTCAAAGATATGAAATATCTTATACATACTGGTGAGCGATCAAATTCTAAGAATATATGTGTTACTATAATTCAGAAATAGAATGCACAATGTGAGGTAACATGTCTCAGTATCCTATCACACGCGATTACCAGTACATTAATTTGGTTTCCTCCATTCCATTATACTATTGTAAATTTTATGGTAGTTAACTACATCATCAACATATGTATTCCTAGTAAAATGATAAGTCTAAAAGGAATCATCGACAAGTTTAGCATGGAAAGCCTAATATTCTTATTAATGATCATTTGGGCAGAAGCAAGTCTGCAGGGTCATATAAGGTTCTTTCTATTGATAAGATTATGACCAAGAAAAAAGAAGCTGATAGTGAAGAAGAAGAGAAAACTGCAAGTGAGGATGAAAAAGAACATTATGTTGAAGTAGTGAAGTATAATATATTTCTTCTTAGTGATGCTCAATTGATGGAGACAGTGTTGAATGTTATATTTGGTTATCCTATGTTGGTAAAGGAATGTATGGTTAAGAATGATGGCATTACTCATGGGTTGTTGAATTTCATTTGTGAGTTTTTTTTTTTTGGGAAAGATGTCCTAGGAATTAGGTCTCTAATGTTCCTGATTTTGATGAATTTAGTTTTGGTAAAATTCTAAGTTTACAATCAGAAGCAATCTATTGTGCATCACCGGTTTTATGTACCAGGTAGGAACTCATGCTACCTTGGGATATAAAGAATATTTCCTTTGTCAATTGGTTAAGCATGTTGAGTCTCATGGAATCCAACCACTTATTAGTGTTCCTTTTCTAAATATGTGATATTTTGAGTGTTTAAAATAAATACATTGTTATTTGTGATGATGAGATTGGTGATACCCTAAATATTTTGACTTTGATTTACTTATTGAATAATGTAAAATATGTGGTTGACATTGTCATACATAACTATGCACTTGCTAATAAAACTAATACGGTCTTTGATGGAGTAATGTTAGACGTTTTTCACGTCAACTTGTTATTACTACTACATATGTACATTGCCATGCACGCTGTGCCAGACATTACCTTTTACATATGTCTGTCTAAAGAACAAAATCGATGCTATTGTAATTTTGTGGTATGTGTTCTTGTGTTATTTTTATCTAGTGCATATGCCCATTCTAGGCTGGATTTTTTTGTTACCCCTTGCCCATTTTGAGAAAATTAGAGGGAAATGATGATATGATGAGATTCAAGAAAGTTTGTTGCTTCTATCTATTGTTCATAAGAAGTTATGGGATTATGTCTTCTAAAAGCTTATGCTTATAGATTGTTTTTGGTTTTGTTGTGTTGAAAAATGTCCTAAAGAGTGTCTGGAAGAATCTGCACAACATCTTGCATGCTGCTTGTTTGATGGTGGTCATATGTCCTTGTCTCTTTTAAGGCGAATATGGGGAGAAAAAAAGGGAACACTTCTTTAATATGTGTTATCAGTGTTTTTCTATTTTGTTGGTGTTAATGGTTCTGCAATAAATCTTTAACCTTGTATTTTGTTACCTTGATATGTTTCTGCAATATGACAGTGGTTTGTGTTCTTCTAGATTTGGTATTATTTTCTTATCTTGATGCGTGCTTGATGATCTGGTTTTATGTCCATCCCTTTTCCAAATTATGGTAAAAAGGGGGAGTAATGATGCATGTGTTACTTCTGCTTTTGTATGTTCTAATATGGTTTAATTTATTTTTTGAAGATTTACTCATACACATCTTGTAAGTTGTTTTAGCCAAAATTTCCCAAAAAAGGATTGTTGTTACTTTTGATTGACAGCATTTGATAAAACAACATGGTTAGTGCACTATGTATTTTGGTGAAGATGTAACATGTGGGACAAGATGTTCCAACATGTGTTCTAGCATCTGACCTCAGTTTATAGCCAATAAATCTGAGCGTGATTTTGTTTGATTCTAAAAAAGTTGTTAATCCAAATCAGTTTAGAAAAAGATTTTATTAAATCATAATCCATAAAGGTTTTAGAAGATTTAATTGGATATGGTTTAATTAAAATATTTGAATTTAGTTTAAATAAGAAGATTCGATTTGATTGGATTTGCATTGAAGAAAATTTTTATTTCAATATGCTTTGAAGGGAGACTTGGTTCAGATTTATTTTGTCCAACATTGTGTAGAAATTAATATGCAAAGATATTAATTGAAGATTTATATTCCATGAAAAAATCTTATTGGATTTGTTTTAATTACAAAATTTGGATTTGCACTTGATGAAGAAATCTTCAATCTCAATCAAAGATGATTTAAAGTGTGATTCATTTGTTGGCAAGATATTTATTCTAAATTCTTTACTTGAGAAGTTGGAATTGTGATGTATATCAAGAAAACACTTTATTTGATTTTTTCAAGATTCAGAAGGTTGTTTCATGGAAAAATGTCATGCCAAATGTTCCAGCATGTGTGTACCATCTGACCTTTGTCAGCATGCCATAGTTGTTTTTATTTTGAGAAAAAATATTGGTTGTCCTTGAATGAGATTTGTTGCTATCTTTTAGCAATGAATTAATTATATTCATTTGGTAAAATGAATAAGATCAAATATAATTAATTGGAGACTTGAATTTTAATCAAAACAACTCAAATCTTTTCGTTGGAGGTTTTTAGAAAAGAAATCAAAATAGAATCCTTTAAAATTTTGGACGTGATTAAATCTTATACCCATTAGAGAAAAGCCTAGAAGATGCATTGTTATTTAAGGAGACTGAAACCTAACATTTGATGGAGCGCATATATTAAAGATCTAGTGTGCTAAGATTTAGTTCTTTGAGTCTTTGTATTATTTTTTGTTTTTATACACCTTGATAAGAAACATAAACTGAATATTCAAGATTATTAGTTGAGTTGTAATTCACAATCCTTAAACTCTTTATTGTATTGATAACTAGGGTTAGTGTTTGAGAGAAAGTGAAAGGGGATCTCATATTTATGGGGATTCATAAATAGAAAGGCACGTGTAGTATTAAGAAGACATGTATTGAACAATGGGTGTTCATCTAAAACACTTTGTATTGATACTATTGAGATTGGATTTTCTTTATTGGGTTCGAAGCCCCCATATGTAGGTGTTATTGCATTAATATGTGTTATCAATTCTCTTGTGTTCTTTATTTGGTTTATGATTTATCATTAAGTTTTCTATTATCTATCAACTCTAGTATTAGATGTCAAACACACTGGCTTAGGCATCTGGTCCAACATATATCCTCATGAGAACATAATTTCAAGCTCAACCAAGTATAATGACAAAATAGAACTCAACAACATATTTGAACTCCACCCAAGACATTTAAATCCATCAAAATACTTATTCACATCTGTAAGATAACTTACTTTACACACCTTCATATCAAAATTGCTCACAATATCACATTTGGCACTCTTTTTTTCTCTTTTCTTTTCTTTTCTTTTTTAATTTCTTGGCATATCAACTAGGCATTATAAAATATTTACCTTTCCCACATCAGGTCAAATTTCCTATAATATAATATAGATCAAACATTTTAACATCGGGACATGATTGAAACCACACATAGCACCCCATCACTTATCCAATACTTGTCATAAAATTTAAAATTCAAGCTCCTTCATCTCCTAAGATTGGGAAATATAAAAATCGATAAAATGAAGGATTTTAAGGCTTAAAATGAGCTATAAAACAAAATAATATGAATTAAAAGGCTCAAAGGGGTTTAACAAATGTATAATTACATCAGGGTATGCTTATTTGGCTAGTAGTAGCTGATGAAAAAAATTGCATATATCATTTTTGTACATTCATGTGAACAAGTGCTTCAAGAGTTAAGTCAAATTCTAGAGGTAACTTACAGTATGGGTGAAACCACACACGAAACAATGAGATGCCGAAGGTTCAAAAACTCACCAAGTTTAATGATTTATCACAATTGATGCATAAGTAAAAATGTTATTCATATCATGATATTGAGAATGCAAAATTATATCATATATTTGACTTGACTTACATGAATTTTATCTGCGATTATTGTTATTTTATCTGATTTATGTTTTCTTATGCATCCATTTTCTTGTATTTTCTTGTGTTTTGTAGGTTGTTGAAAATTTGGATTAAAGAAATAAAAGAAGAAAGAAAAGAAAGAAATGGAAAGAAAATAAGAAATGGAAGGAAAGAAAATGGGAAGAAAAAAATAAGGTGGGGGCACCACACACTAGTGGCACTTGCCACATAGGTGTGGCGCCTACCACCTACAAATATGAAGAGAGAGTGGCGAGTGTCACTCCTAAAAGAGGGGGAGAGTGGCGAGTGCCACTGCTAAAAGAGATGGAAGGTGGTGTGTGCCACCTGATGGAAACCTCTCCTAAAACTTTTCCACTTTTTCCTACACTTTCTCTATATCGCGATCATAAACTACGACTGGTGCCAATGCACCGGCAATATCTCTAGACGTGACGAAATGCCAATGAAAGGCATTTTGGAAGTAGAAGTCTTTGACGTGTGGGGAATTGATTTCATGGGACCATTCTCGTCATCTTTTAGTAACAAGTACATACTCATTATTGTTGACTATGTGTCAAAATGGATCAAGGTTATAGCCTCTCCGACAAATGATGCACGAGTAGTGATTAGGATTTTCAAGAACATAATTTTTCCTATATTCGGTGTATTGAGACTCGTCATCAGCGATGGTGGCTCTCATTTTATTTCAAAGATTTTCGAAAAACTATTAACGAAATATGACACCGTGTAGCAATACCCTGTCACCCGCAAACAAGCGGGCAAGTAGAGGTTTCAAATAGAGAAATTAAATAAATCTTAGAAAAAACAGTTACGACCTCTAGGAAAGATTGCTCTTCCAAATTACACAAAGCTTTATGGGCATATAGGACAACCTATAAGACCCCAATAGGAACCATGTCATTTAAGCTAGTTTATGGCAAATCATGTCACCTGTTGGTATAATTAGAGCATAAAGCGTATTGGACCATTAAGACTCTTAACTTAGATTTTACAGCCGCAGGAGAAAAGAGAATTTTAGACATCCATGAAATAGAAGAACTTAGGTTAGACGCTTATGAGAATGCCCGCATCTATAAAGAACAAACTAAAAAGTGGCATGATAAGCATATATCGAGGAAAGAGTTTACTGAGTGTGATGTAGTAATCCTATTTAACTCTCGACTTAAACTCATCCCAGGAAAACTTCGTTCTAGGTGGTTTGGTCCCTTTGAGATAAGAAAAGTTTTTTCAAATGGCACAGTAGAAATAAAAGAAAAATCTAGTGAATCATTCATCGTTAACGGGAAGCGCCTGAAACATTACTATAACGTTGAAAACAGAGACTACTCCGCCAGTATAAAGTTTGTTGAGTTGCACAATCATCCCTAAAATTAGTGAAATTTAAAATTATGTCGAGCTTACGACATAAAACAAAGCGCTTGGTGGGAGACAACCTGCTTTTTAGTTTTAATGTTTATTTTTCTAATTTAGTTGTTTAAATTTCTTTTATATGCTTTTAATTTTTCTTTTCCAAGAATTGTCATGCAATCTTATCCATTTTCTTTAGTCATTACTAACTTGTTATTCATTGTCCACTTATATACAGGTTAACTTAACACTGGTTAGTTACTAACTTTAGCGATGAACCAAGTTGACTGCATGGGCATTATTTTCAGAGGCAGAGCTCAGAGGAGGTGCTTTGAAGCCCTTGCTCAGAGAGAGATGTCACTTACTATCTACCCTGATGGACCTACCATGACTAGACTAGGTATCCAAGACGGTGTTATGTATCTCCTCAACCAAATTGGTTGGGAACATTCTGTTATGAACAGAAGATTTAGTTCCTACCGTAGGCTCACCCTAGAGTTCCTTAGCTCACTGGTTTACTAGCCTGACCATAGGTATGGATTCAGTAAAGGCCTCATCAGCTTTAAGATGTTTGACATGGACTACCATTTTAACTATCGAGAGATCGTTGAACTCCTAGTATTTCCAAGCGGCCCTGTTTCCTTTACCATCGCCCAGGAGAAACTAGTCACTAACCTTGAGCTAGATTACTTTTGGGGAAGCATCACCAGAAATAATCATCCTAAACCCAATGCTATGTACTCTGAACGCATCCATAACCCTGTCATCCGCTACCTTCATAAGATTTTTACTCACACCCTATTTGGAAAAGAAGAAAACATTTACTCTGTGTCAAGAGACGAGCTTTTTATGCTTTACTGTGCTTCCCAGGGCCGACTCGTTAATGGCATTACCTTTATAATAGCCAACTTTAGAATTATAGCATAAGCCACCCACAAACCAATCATTATAGGAGGCCTAGTGACTATGATTGCCAATGCCATCGGACTGAGGCAACCACTTCTTAGCCTTAACCCCTTAGGTACTATCCGACCTATGGACATTCAATTTTGCCTTAACCATGGCATCATTAGAAACCTCGACCCAGAAACCTTTGAAGTCCTGATTGATAACCAGATTGTCTGTCTCTTTACCTTACCAAACTATGAAAGAATTAGTATCTATAACCTGAACAATTGGCTTTATGATTTAGACGAACCAGACGCTCCACCTTCACCCCCTGAGACACCCAAAATCTATGACCTTTATGATGAGCATCTCTCTGACTTTGGATCTAGCACTCCTGATGTGCATGCCGCCCAACGAGTGGATCATGCTGCTACCATTCACGCGTTGGAAACAAACATCGCTGATCTTAGAGGAAAAATTTCAACTCTACATGTGGATTTTCATGGATTTATGGATGTGGTGACGGAGCAGCTGGATTACATTTATCAGCATCTCTTCTCTATCGCTCCTCCTCCCCCTCCTCTTCCTCGTGGCTAACTTTTTGGATATTGCTGCATTCCTATCTTCACACTTTTAAATAGTGCGGACACTGTTTGTTTTAAGTGTGGGAGAGGGACTTTATTTTTGGACAATTTTATTTTGTTGTCTATCATTTAGTTTCATATTTTTGTAATTGTCTTTGTTTGAGACATTTTGTTTTATTTCTTTTAGTCAATACAATTTAACTTCCTTCTGAATTCTAGTAT
Organism: Lathyrus sativus; assembly: GCA_963859935.3. Classification (NCBI taxonomy): domain Eukaryota; kingdom Viridiplantae; phylum Streptophyta; class Magnoliopsida; order Fabales; family Fabaceae; genus Lathyrus; species Lathyrus sativus. The sequence goes on along the minus strand of CAWUDS030002219.1, from coordinate 8,669,537 downwards.
TCCATTTAAATTTTACATTTCATTTTCAATTCATGTCTATTTTCCATTAGTGATTAAAATAAGAATACCTTGATTTTTCAAATTTTTCATTTTTAATCTTTTTGTTTTCTTTTCTTCACCAAACAAGGTGGTGTTAGAACACAGATTGGTTCTTAATAATAACTCTTTGTTTTGATGATAACTATTAGGAAATTTTATATTTAAGAATTATATACTCTAAAATTTGTTTGAGAGTTTTACTGCAGATTGAAATGAAATTAACTCTCTAGAAGAAAATCTGAAGTATATACAAGAAGTTATCCTGACTCTGAAGCGCCAGATGCACTCATTAGAAGATTCTGATTGCTGTTTACAGAAGATCCTGAGCGTAGTCTCCAGAAGGATCTGAAGCAAGTAGCTCCAGAAGATTCTGAAGCTAGTCAGAAGCATCTGAAGCAAGTAGCTCCAGAAGATTCTGAAGCTAGTCAGAAGCATCTGAAGCAAAGAAGAATATTGTTTGAAGAGTTTCTCAAAGCATAGTTTCTACAGAAGTTTCTGAAAGTACTAACGCTGCCAAGTACTGAAGTTCTGTGTCAAATATGCTCTGATGATCAACACGCTGAAAGCATACATGCTGCAGAAGACTCTGATACAGCAAAGTTCTGAACATCATTAGAAGACTCTGACTCATTCAGATTCTGAAGAACTTGCTGAAAACTGAAGAAGAAATATTCAAAGATTATATTCGTTGGAGTAAATCAAACGTCTCTTTCCTCATTTATGCTAGACACAAGAACACAGACAAAAAGGATTTTTCTGTGCTATCTACTTCTAGGAAAGGTCACTTGATGTAAAGACAAAAAGGCTCAGACCTTTTTGGGACACTCTTCTCAACGTTAGCTTCCTTGGATCAGCTGCCTATAAAAGGAAGACTCCACCAAATTCTTCAGTTACACAATTTGCTGAAAAGAAATCATAATATTCAAAGCTCTCATTCTTTCATATTCTTCTTAGAATTTCTTGTACTTAAACTTAAGAGAAAAATCACTGTTGTGATAAAAGCTTTATAGAAGCATTAATACTCTTGTATTTGATTTACATTGATTGTAAAGGTTTTCCTTAAGAGGATTCAGTTGGAATCAGTAGCTCTTGAGAAGACTAAGAACAGTTGTTCTTAGGTGTTACTATTGTAATCTGTTTGATTAAATAGTGGATTAAGTCCTTGTTGAGAAAGGCAAATCACTCTAGGAAGGGTGGACTGGAGTAGTTGATTTCAACGAACCAGGATAAAAATAATTGTGTTATTATTTTTTAAGTCTTAATCTTTCATACTTATTCAACCCCTCTTCTAAGTATTATCTCACCTTCAGTTGGCATCAGAGCTCCGGTTCTGTGTGTGCTACCACTTAACAGTGTCAGTAATGATCCAGAGAGAAATACTTTGATATATATTTATTTGTTACAATGGCTGATAATTCAATATCCAATATTAACAATAAATATGAAGAAAGGGATAGGATCAGCACCAAACCCCCTATGTTTGATGGGGAGAAATTTGACTACTGGAAAGACAGAATTGAGAGTTTTTTCCTAGGATATGATGCTGATCTATGGGATCTAGTCATAGATGGATATGTCCATCCCACAGATGGGAATGGCAAGAAGATTGACAGAAAATCTATGACAGATGCTCAGAAGAAAGATTTTAGAAATCATCACAAAGCCATGACTATATTATTGAATGCAATTTCACATACTGAGTATGAAAAAATTACAAACAGGGAAACTGCTTTTGATATGTTTGAATCCCTAAAAATGACTCATGAGGGAAATTCTCAAGTTAAGGAGACAAAAGCTCTGGCTTTGATCCAGAAGTATGAGGCCTTCAAAATGGAAGACTCTGAATCTGTTGAAGCCATGTTCTCCAGATTTCAGATGCTCACAGCTGGGCTGAAAGTTCTGGACAAGGGATACTCTACATCAGATCATGTAAAGAAAATCATCAGAAGTCTGCCTACCAGATGGAGACCAATGGTGACTGCCTTGAAGATGGCTAAAGATCTGAACAAGATCTCTCTAGAAGAACTCATCAGCTCACTGAGGAGCCATGAGATTGAGCTT